>CAIGRN010028117.1:0-22447 GCA_903798345.1 Fraxinus anomala
GGGGGTGGGTGGAGGTAGGGTAAAGAGATACATGTGAAGAGAAAGAAGAAGCACATGCATTTTAGTGCATGATACTTGAGATAATATAAATTAATATATACCCACAAAACCTAAACCATGGCAGTGTGCCCATGTCTAGGGATCTTTCCATGTTATTTGGCAACGGGTTGCAATTATTCTTGTCTCCTCTTCCCTACTACCACTCTTTTCTTTCGACTATGACTTCTCGTGTACACTTGTACGTTTTGCTATTCAACAGTGAGTTCAGAATTTTCACAATGAGACGATGAAAAAATATTGAAGTGATAAAATGTGCATGTATTATGTATATTTAGAATATTGTTTTCGACTCTATTACTATTGCTATCAAGTAGTTACACAATTCATACGAAAGAAGAATTGGTCATGTCAACTCAAGAAGAATAAATATATATTAAATACTTCAACACATTTAGTTCTTTTTCTTTTTTTGTTGAAAAAAGAACTTATTTTAAAATGTGGCCATATATTTTCATTATTGAACTTGGATACACACAACTTGTTTAGATTTTATTATTTTTTAATAAAAGAGGATGAATAGTGGAGAGTCACTTCGTATAATTATATTCTGTCACCACTCACATCACGTGGCTTATGGCCATAAGAAAATGTGTTCAATGGAATTAGGTTATTTTGAGAGTGAGGATTAGGTATACTTCCTACTCTAGCTGGCAGCCTCATTGAGGCCATAACGAACTAAATTCACTCTTTAATTTATTTTATTACTTGTTATAAGATTATTTTCAATCTCACATTCACACAACAAAACATTTTACACGTATACTAAAATTTTTTCTACTTCTTAACCATATATTCTTCTAAAATTACTATTCAAAACTCTTTATTCTATCAAAATGATTGTCAAACAGACACTAACTCTTGTTTGACCCTATTTTCTAAAAATTTAGGGCTTGTAAATAGTTTTGAGTTCATTTTCAATTTTCTGTTTTGAAGGTCTATTTTAAAATTATTAAAAATGCGTTTTGTTTGTTATTTTGCAAATTATTTCTTAAAAATAGAAAACTAAAAAGCATGTTTTGTTCGAAATTTTGAAAAATTAATTTATAGCATTTTATTCAATGAAAATTTGATTATTCAATAAAAATAGAAAAAATAAATTATATTAATATATTATCAAATATTATATACATTTTAAAGTTGATTAAACTTACAATATTTTTTTCTAGCTAAAAAGGTAAAATAAAAATAAATAATAAATTGAGTTCAAAATATAGAAAATGAAAATAAAAATTAATTACTTGAATCGAGAATATTTTTATTTGCGTTCATATAAATATTTTTTAGAATTTTTTATGTAAATAATCATTAAGATTTTAAACTATTTTTATTTTTTATAATTTTTACTTTTCTAGAAATTTTTATAATTTGACCTTTTCAGAATTTATATTATTTATTTTTAGAATTTTTTTTTTTAGAATTTTATATTTTATTTTTTCAAAATTTTTGTGTTTTTATTTTTAAATTTTATTTTTTAAAATTCTATATTTTTATTTTTTGACATTTTTATTTTTTAAAATTTTATTTAAAAAACTTGTTTTTCATGTTTTGCGTGTTTTAAGAATTTTTACTTAGAACATCAAAAACGTCAAAAATGCGTTTTAAGTTTATGTTATAAGTTTAATTTTGTTTTCGAAAACGCATTTTCAAAAATATAAGACCAAACACTTTTTCAATATTTTGCAAAATTGAAAGAAGCAAACCAAACGCACCCTTATTTTTCAAATTTATTTTCTACTACATATTCTAAATAAAAAATCACTTTTCACAAATATAATCTAAAATGATCTCTAACAAACATGGGCTAATTATTTAGTGAATTCGTAGTATTATCATGTTATATCGAATTATGTATTTATATGATATTCGATGTCAATTTCTTTAACATATTTCTCGCCCCTTAATGAAAGTTTTTGAAAAGATGCTAGGTATTGAGACGACTTGCATGTAATTACAGTGCATTTAAGAATCCTTTTTTCGAGTCTCTAAAATGATTTTCAAAATTAAAATTATGATAATGCGTCGAACTAAGGAATTCATTATTCTTGTATATAGCAATAATTAACTTAAAACCCCTCAAAAATTTCAAAACTTGATTTATTTCAAAATTTTACTATTTCATATTAAAGATAAGGTGTGTAATAGTTAAAATACCCAGTGCTTGATATTGAATTTGTGGGCTCTAGAGAAAGGCCCATTGTAGCCCTTTGATGTAAGCTAATTGAGTCTATTGACATTAGTCCAGCCCAACATGGGATGCATTTGGTTTTACAAGATTTTAACACGCTCGTTTTCTTATCTTCTTTCTCTGTTTTCCATTTTCTAATTATTTCAATTAATATTAGAGTGTGTTTGATTGATATAAAATATATATCTTAAACAAAAAATATTTTACTTATTTTGAGGAAAACAAAAATCTACTTCCCAAAAAAAAAAAATGTTTTCAGTAAAAAAAAAATAAAAAATTAGGCATATTTTTAAAAGTTGGAAAATATTTTTCATGGAAAAAAAATAGCAATCAAACACTTCAAAATAGAAATTTGGGTGAAAATTGAAAACTAACATTTTTCATAAAAAATAAATACAATCAAACACATCGCATATTTGTTTTATTGTTTTTCTATGGTTTTATTACTTTTGATAGTCAAAGAAAGGATTGACTGACTTCACATAAATTCTCCTGTTGTGGGGATATCAAGCCCCTGCTTTGAATCCCAATCTCTAAAAAACTTATTTTTAACTCATATTCTCTCAATAGAATAACGTTTTATTTAAATTTAAATTTTTTTTTTATTTTTTAATTACATATTAAAAAAAAAAAAAACACCGCTAAAAATATATTTCCACAAAAATGGGACTCAAATAAAACTTTGTCAATCATTATTGTGTTGAAAATAAAGTAATGAATGATATTTTTTGGAGAATGCGTGATTGAAATTTAAAGTAACTTTATTGATTTGTGTATAGAATATTTTATTGGGTGAATGTGTGATGGAGAATCTTACTATAGCAAACAATGTTTTAAAAAAATGGTACACAAACAGGGGCTTATTTGAATTGAAATGAATGCAAATCATCGGGGGGTTTTTGTTTGCTCTCTAAGGTTGTGGGGGTCAAATACTCACAAATTCTCCAAAATCAAAGCTCTCATTCTCATTTCCCGCATCTTTCAATCCACATTCAGGTACTCTTTAAATTTGATTGGTGAAATTTTTTCCCCTGCATCATCAAATAGAAACTCGAGATCAAATAGTTTTCATGTCTACCCTCATCCATACTACCTTAAGAATGGCAGTTCCAGTGCCCAGGAATCTGCTGGAATCGATGATCTCAAAGGTTATTGACTTGATGTTCAGGGTGTGTTTGAGCCACATGATTTTGAAAGAATATATTTTGAAATAATGGATTAATGGAGAATGTGTGGTTGAAAAAGAATGAAAAGTTGTTGATGTGATGAAAAATCTTATTTTATTGAAGAATGTGTGGTTGAAAATGAGAATGAAAAAAATAATGTGTACCAAACGGAGGCTCAATGTCTAATTCGAATTTTTTTTACCCTAAATCTATTGTATTACCTATCTACTTTTGATACTTGGTTGCCCCTTTTCAAGGTTGGCAGTTGTATACTGCACTTTGAGGCTCAGCCTATCTGTTCAACACTGTTAGCGTCGTATACTTTAGATATCCTCACATTAAGCAAAAGGACGTGTCGCGTAGGATAAGATTAGATATGATAATTGATGCTACAAAAAATTTGCATCTATGAGTATCTGAGCTTGACGATAAGAAATGATCACGAATAGAATTTCCAAAATCTCAAACAAATGTGTCAATGATCTGCACATGAGGATACCTGAACTTGACGACCGAGAATGAGCACGAACAGAATCTCCGGGACCTGAAACAAAGGCAAAAAGGTGTGACATCGTCGTTCCTCCGATACTTAAATTAGTGAGAGGGGAAAATATAAGCATAAAACTATAAATTGAATGTAAAAACATATTTAAAAAATGATCCAAAACCTTGCATTTATAGAGGTTGGTAATGCACTCCTAGTAGGATAAATCAATTGAACATCCTTATCTGATTAAAGAGTTGTGAAGTGCTTGGGGTCTTTCCATGCCTAGGAGTTGTAGTTTGATTGAAGTTGTGAGATAGTATTCGAATAAACATAAAATTCTAGTGGTAGAATCATATTAGATTAATGACATTAGTGTTTCGTTAATGGACCAAATCACATCCTAGGGGTTATGCACACTACCTCGAGGAGCCTCAACCTCGATGATCAACGACATGTAGGTGAGAATACCTTGAGCTCACTCGTTGGGGATGATCCTTGAGGATACCAAAATTAGGAATATCACTGGGAGAGTGCTCGAGGTTATCTTGACCTCAAACACGAGGTCGTGGGTGGTTGGTTCATACAAATATTGGACACATCATAGGCCCCCGTGCATCCATGTCAAAAGTTCGTGCGTAATGTGCGAGTTTCTAGAATGAGATGCACAATTACATTGGGTTCAAAAAATGGGCATGCTTATGTCGAATTGATAGGTCCCCCGAGCACATAGATCTAGGATATCAAGTCTCGAACATTTTAAAAATTTGAAGGAAGGAGCTCGACCTAGAGCTATGTTAAAAGTTTTGAAACGTACCCCGATCTTGTTGAACATTCATCTAATATAATGGAATTTCAGTATGCTTGTTAATTAATATAGTTGCTTATACAAATTCTGTATATACACAATGCCAAGTCACGGGGGAAAATGGCTCAAGTCAAAATAGATTACATAAGAAATTATTTGATCAAAGTGGTAGCATTGGTAGGCCAACCAACTCATATTTCAAGAAGTTGACCAGACACAAATGGACGTCAGTTACAATATTTCAACATAAAATCACAATTTCAAAAAATAAAATAAAAAATCTAAAATTCCCAAATAATAACTCTTATGCAGTAAAAGTGATCTAAGCGAACCGGTGATTATCTTATTCTAAGCATCGATGACAAATTATATTAATTCATTGGTGAATAACAAATTTATCTCAAATGTCGAAACCTGCTGTAAATTAATTTATAAATGAATTAATATGTCATGTCACAGATGTTTAGAATAAGATGAATATCTGTACTCATTAAATCATTCATCTACAATACACTACATTACGAAACAAGTTTTTAAAATTTATTTTAAATAATAAATTAGCAATTAGTAACATTAATTACCAATATAAATTAGAATTAATTACCATTTTTTGTTATGTCTACTTTGGAATAAGAAACGGTGTAAATTCCCAAATGTTTGAGTCACAGGGTAGTACCTAGTCCTATTGACCCAGACCCCGCCTATTTCTCCGACACGTGTCTCCATACCCCCACTTCATTTTAAAACCACCCCTCCGCTCTCAGAATACCTCTGAAATCCTGAGCAGAAAAAAACAAGAAAAGAAGATGACTAATGAACAAAAGACTGGGCTGTCGGAAGTGGGCATTCAGCTGCCGGAGACAAAGGTGACAGTGGCTGAGGAAAGCGGTATAATGAACGGTCCGACCCCAGATCGCCGGAGAATTGGTCACTGGAAAAGTAACGTCATGCATGTCGTTTTAAGACTGCTCTGTCTTTTAACATGTGTCACATCTGTCTCTGTAATGGTCACTGCCAAACAAGCTTCTACCATTTCTCTCTATGGCTTTAGCATCCCTGTCTTCTCCAAGTGGTCCTTCTCTGATTCTTTTGAGTAAGCACGTTTGAAATTACTATATTGCCCTTCGTTTTTATTTTTATTTTATAGCAAAAATAGTCGAATAGATTCACACAGTCGAACACACTGTATTTCCCTAATTTAAGGGATTGTGTTAGAAAAGGAACAAAACAAGAACCCGTGGATCAACTTTTGGTTCTTCCTAATTGAAGGCATTGAGTTAGAAATGGAACAAACAAAACAAGAACCCGTGAATCAACTTTTGGTTTTGGACATCATAGTACTTAGACATCATGTTTTTTGAGGTGACTATAATGCCCCCAAACAAAAATTAAGGGAAAAATTTGTTGGCTGCATAATTATAATGGTTATGCGGTGTAGATTACATTGTTTGATGCAATGAACAAGAAAATTGGTAAAATGTGATTTGAATGAATAAAGAGTGGTTGAGTAATGTGAATTTGTGCTGATCAGGTACTTAGTAGGAGTTTCAGCAGCTGTAGCCGTTTATTCGTTGCTTCAACTACTCATTAACACGTCGAGGGTACTGCGAAAATCTCTCGTGATTCCTTCGAGAAATCACGCATGGCTCGTTTTTGCTGCGGATCAGGTAATTGGCCAAATATATACATACATGTGCGACAAAGTGTAAATATATCTTCTACGTCGTTATTGATAATTCTACTTTTGTTGTGTGATAGCACTTTGAAGTGATTGCAGATTCTATGGTGGTTAAGATAGAATGCAAAAGTTTGGATAGTCGGAGAAACAAAGTTAGGCTATTAGTAATTAGCTTTCTTAAAGTACTTTTGCTGTGTTGGCAATATGACTTGTGAAGCCTTTGAATTTCTTTGGCAAAATCTTAATATTTTGGCATTCAACGAGACATGAGTTGTCTAAGAGTCTAAAATCGGAAGTAGGAATGATACACAAATGAGGTGGTGGGTTGATGGCTGAAAAGAAAGAAGGGGCTTAGCATGCTTTAGGTCTTTCCCTCCCCCGAAGTGGAATAGTTTTTCCCGAGTCTGGTCCTGTAGAATAGTTCTGATGCTATCTACTAATGGTATGTCAAACTCATGTCTAGCGTAAACGACCTTCTTTCCAGTAAGAACTTCATTTTAGATCAGGAGTACATCGATGCTCATGTGCCTTGAATGATCCACATCTTAGGGGTCAAGCACGGATGAGCACACTGAACTATCCATATGGCTCCGACATAATGAATTAACAATTCACATATGAAAAAATGGCAAAAAAAAAAAGGGACGTAGACAAAGTGTTAGAAAGAGCCACATTTGTTATTGTAACATGCTATTACAACAATTGATGCATGTGAAGGGGAGACTAGGATTCTTTCTTTTTTTCCCGTCAGCCTTTAACATGCTTCTCATATATATCTACTTTAAAACTTCTGTATATTGTCAAAGAATGCTCATCGTGTGCATGGCTTGGAAATAGTCTGGACATTGTATCGCCCTTGCGTGTGCAAAGTCGTATTGATATGACACGATTGCTCGACCTTCGTTCCTGTTAAAATTTAGTACACTTTTGGTACACAGGATTAGCACAAGTATTAAATTTGTGAATAAGCTAGGAGTTTTGACAATAAATCTATTATTAGGCCTCACTTAAGAAATAGAAGTTCGTAGGTATATTTACAATACGTGAAAGTCTTTTCGTGGGTCTAGTTTGTATATCAGATATCGAGTTGATTAAAGTCTTAAATCAAGTTTATCTGCCTTGTTTATTACCCGTTTATTTTCTTTTTCCTCTTATGTTTTGGCAGATATTTGCATATGCTATGATGAGTGCCGGATCAGCTGCATCTGGTGTCACAAACCTGAACCGTACAGGGATCCGACATTCTTCTCTGCCAAATTTTTGTAAACCATTGCATATTTTCTGCAATCGCGTGGCTGTATCCATAGCCTTCACGTTTTTCAGCTTCTTCTTGCTAGCCTTGACAGCAGTGCTTGATGTAGTTTGGTTGTCCAAGTACTAAATTCTCTTTGTTATTGGTAAATACTTTGTTACTAATGCTTTTAGTTCTGTTTACGATATTGTGTATGAACCGGTGGATTTTACCTCTTACTTGAATGCATTTCTTGGGAGTTCTAGTTCTGTTCTTGCTTCCCTTTCAGGATCTTGTTTATATTGAGGCTGCAAAGAAAATTTTACTGGTATTTCGTTTTCAACAATGTCATGATAAAATTTGTGATTGGAGGAGATGTGTTTTTTCTCTTCGAGATTGAACATCAACTCCGTTGCATCGATTCGATGGGAATTGGGAAGCTTGTTAAATCTCTTGACAGCACAGGCACTTGCAAAATGGCAAATGAACTTGTCTAGAAGGGTAGTCAATTTCACATAAAATGAGATTGAATAACCTCTGTTAGAGTATTAAACTCAATTAGATAGGATTTGGATAACCACGGTTTACTCTGATGTAGGGAGATACAACTACTTTTTGCAGAAGTAATAATTGATAGAAGAGGTGGAATCAAGCCATTTATCACTCTGGATAAGGTCCAAGAATTCAACCCAAGAACTGTCCGTTCAGGGATGGTCAATTCTCTTACGTCATGTAATGTTCAGAGGTCCCCTCTTTGGAGAATCCAATCCAGGATTTCCAATTTTGATTACGGGACTTGCAACTATTTTTTTCAAAAGCTATCGTTGAAAGGAGAGACACAATCTATCATCTAGGAAATTCACTCCAAAAGGGCCAATCCCCTTTCTCACCCTGCTCTTAAAAGTTAAATATTCTTGCTTGAGTGAGAATTGGAAGCATAACGGCGTGAGGCAATCGATAGATATTTTAAAGGTTCTATATATATTCACACTAAATTTTTCTACAACTATATCACATTTTAATTGCGTGAGGGTCCGTGACATTTACTCATTATCACACTTGAGTCCCCAACTTTTTTATCGAATTTTTATTTCTAATCTTTAGTTATTAGAACATCTTGTGTTTTTTTTTTAATCCAAAATTTTTGTTAAAGTAAAAAAAATTATTTGCCCTCGTATTTTTAAATAAGCAAAATAAAAAATAGGGACTAAATATTTGTTCTAAAGTAAGTCAACTGATTTTTTAGACAAAAAAATGTCATTAAGGATACCATTTACTAATTGTTGAAATGTTAAGGACAAAATGTGACGAAAAAATTAGATAATAAATAAATATTTTAACCTTTAATACAATTAAAATGTCGTACATTTAAATATAGTACAAATATAACAACCCTATTTGAATCTAACATGACTACAACTAACGTTTCCGACAAAAAGCAACAACATTGAGAGTGCGTGTGTCAAATATTTAATTTTGTCACACAACACAACAAGTGAAAAATGTTTAATGTTGCAAATAAGTTGACAATCATATCATAGTCCTTGTTCAGAAGTGTGCTGATATGATGGTTTAAGCCCACTATTGGCAACAATTTTGGTCTGGGCTTTTCAAAAAATAACCTCTCCAGGCCCAATGTGAAAATAAAAAACTTTTAACAAATAAACCATTTATTGAAAGACAGATAGTTAACTGGGACAAAGTCAAACCTTAACTTCCACTAACTGCCACACCTTCCACGTCTATTACCGGTTATGCTCCAAATTTTGAAACTCCCTCTTCATCCCAGTTTCTCTATATAATCACTTTTTTTTTTATCTTGTTAACAGTTACAAATTCTACTTATTTCTACCAAGGATTCCGATTTCTATAAGACGCTCACTGCATAAAATTCACAAAATATGAATTGCAAAACCATGGCATCTTTCTTAGGTTTCTATTTTGTTACACTGATTATATTGGCCATAACAACTTTTGCTCCGGTCACAGCCGCCGAGGAACTCGCAGTAGGTGGTGCCGCAGGGTGGCGGCAGCCGGGTGCTAATGAAACTGAAATGTATTCCCATTGGGCCGCTACAAGGAGATTTCGGATTGGTGATTCACTCCGTGAGTATATTTATCCTAACATTTCTTTCTATCTTATTCGAGTGATTTTCAAGTGGAAAATGTAGTCATCAAATTCTTGAATTTTGTTATGCCCTAATGCATGAACCTTAACATGATTGTTATTCGAGACTTTGACCATATTCAGTGTTCAAGAAGTTAAAACCTTGTCTATTGTTTTCTATGATACTATCAAATGTGTACTGAAACATGTTTGGTATACGAGACTCGAGATTGAACCATATATAGTGTTCGAGAAGTTAAAATATTGTCTATTACCTTCTATGATATTACTTAACAAGTACGATGTTTGCATTTCCTGGGACTTTCGGCTTCATCGCTATGATTTCTGCGTTCAGGTTTTGAGTACAAGAATGATTCAGTTGTTGTGGTGGATAAATGGGGGTACTATCACTGCAATGCAAGCCATCCTATATCAGTGTACAACACTGGGAACACCATTACTAATATTGAAAAGCCTGGTCCTATGTACTTTGTAAGTGGAGACCCTGAGCATTGCAAGAATGGGCAAAGATTGTTGGTTGAGGTGATTAGGGCGCACCAAGATTCTCCTGCACCATCACCATTATCAAGTGCAGCCTCATCTTTTGTTTTCTCAAATTTCGTTTTCTTATGTATGGTCCTAATTACTGCCTCCTCTATTATGTGAAAGACCTGTTTTTACGAGGATTGAATAGCACTCATAATTTTAATTATGTTTAATAACTTGTTATGTTTAGGACTTAATTTATATGTTGTGATGGATTTTGTTTGCTATTAATTCTTAATATTTATTTTAGTGTTACATGCCTCCTTTTTTTCGATATCATTAACTTCGGTATTGTTCGATTATAATTTTTAGATAGAAAGAGACACATCTGCTGTGTATGGAATTATAATAATAATGATTAAATTATTACACAATCGTAATAACATTGAATTTTATGGAAACGAATACTAAAAAGTATGAAGGGAAGAAATGACTTCATAATCATTCCATAGATTCTTAGATTCATCTGCTGTTTTAGAATTTTTGTTTTCTTCCTAAAAGCTTAACCCCCTTGGTCGTGGACAGGGTGGGATAAAAATCAATTCAAACTAGTCAAATTGATCAACACAACCCAAATCAACCAAACGGTTTGGATTGGTTTTTAAGTTCAATTGGGTTGAGTTCGGGTTAGGAATGTTTCTGGGTTATCTATTAAAACTCAATCAAACCCAACCCAACCCAACCCAACCCAACCCAATCCAATAAACTAAAAAATATTTTTAAAAAATTTGTATTTAAAATAAAAAATCTAAAACCTAATGATCAAAAATCTTCCCCGATTCACGTCTCTTATGCTTCTTTGTCTTTTCCGCCTCTCATTGTTGCTCGTCTCGACTTTTCAACCCGATTTTTTGACGTGATTTTTGACTAAACTCTTGAATTGAAGGATGAGATTTACATTTTTAGTATTTATGATGAATTCATTTTATTCAACATGTATAATATGCAGGTATTCAATATGTATTGAGATTGATTTAATGTATATTTAATTTGAGCATGATATAATTTATTTAACATGTTTTACAATATTTTTAATTTATATTGTTCTATTGGAATAAATTTTAACCTTACAGACCATTGATCCAACTTCAATCGACTTAAAACTTNTTTGATTATGGTATAATCTATTTAATAAGTTTTACAATATTTTTAATTTACATTGTTCTATTGAAATGAAACTTAACTCTACGGACCATTGATCTAACTTCAATTGACTTAAAACTTTTCAAATCTCTCATTTTACTATAACTGAAATTGGTCCAAATTGAAATGTTATCAGACTTTAAAAAAATTGTTCAAATTCAACAAAAAAAATTCTAATCATTGGACCAATAAAAATTGTCTAACAAAAGAATAACTGAGTCCAACTTGAATTGGACTCAAATCCAAACCAATCAACTCAATCCAAACCAATCCGAATTTGGTCGGTTTGGATTGGATTGTATTGGATTTCAACCGTGAATGAATTGGTTTCAGTTTGAATTATTATCAAATCGAACATGTTGAATTGAGTTTGGGTTGGACTTAAAACCAATCCAACCCAACCCAGGCCCAGCCATAATCGTGGGTTGAGTTGGAACTCAATTCGAAAGTTAATTTGGTTGAATTTAGTAAGCCTTTATGAGAAAAATTAATCAGAAACATGTGAAGACTATTTTTAATAAAGTTCAATTCGACATTTGATCTATAGAAAAGGCATTCTAAACAAAAAATTAAAAGATGGAAATTTTTTACATGGCCTTGGAAAAAAAGAGGGTAATTTTGAAAAATTTCCCTATTTTATTTAGACGAAGAGAATACCGCTCCTTTCATTCTTGAATGAGTTAAGAAAAACAAAAGGTGAATGCTTCTTGTTCAAATAAGTACAAAAGGATTAGCATTCTAAATCTTGACTTTCTTGGAATTTGATGAAAGAAAGGAAAATTGATGAAATTGCAAAGTGAATTGCTTCTTTTGGCAATTAACCTTTGTGGCCTTGCCATCAATTTTGTTCAGTTCTTTCAAGTTTCAACCAATGCCCATACAACAGTCGTTTTTGACTATTTATGAAGCCTCACGTTATCTTCATTTGGATCCATATCTTCGATTCATGTATAGGCAAGAGCAAACATTTAGTTTGTTGGAAAATATGTAATCGGATATACATTTCGACAAGGGATGGTTCTGCAATTTAGTAGCTGCAGGTTAATTTTTAATTTAATCTGTCAAGGAAATAAAACCTTGGATGGTTGATCATTCATGCTGTTGTGATGTGATAAAATACACCCCCTTACAAAAAATTTTATTTTTAAATTCAAGTCCATGCATTACATAAATAATCATGTCTAGATTTGAGGGAATATTGTTACGCCTCGCCTTCGATACTCAAAGTAAAAGTGCCACGTGGCAAGACACGTAGGCAGGGAGTCAACAAGAAAATCAAACAAAGACCTATGAGACCAAAATATAAAGAAGTCAAGCAAAATCGAAGTCATTACACTATAAGTAAGCCGAAACCTATGATGATGCACTGCCTCAAAGGACAAAGCACTCACTCAAAGACGAAGCTGCCTAAAGAAACAAGGAAAGAAGCCGAAGCTCCCCACTTAGAGGACCGCTTCGAAGATTCCTCCGAGGCTCTCAAATTATCCGAAGCTCGCAAGGCCGACGTTGTTCCTCGTAATAGATTCAAATATCTCTTAGAAATGATTGATGTAACATTTGTAATTAAGTTTGTCAGTATGTCAGTATATTATATAGAGCGGCTGACCCCTTATCAATATATTAATTACATGAATAGACATTGATGTGACGTCCCAATTAGGGAGATGATGCCACGTGATTCTGATCCCATGATAACCACGTCGGTCAAGATAGTATAACTAGGTTCTCTTCGTAACTTAAAAGTGGTTGGATTATTGATTGGAATAGGGACAATGGTATATATTCAAAATACATACTTGAACTCTGGAGAGAAATATACAAACACTTGGGTTTATTTTCTATCTTCTTAGTATGTTTACGAGTTGTAAATTTCAATATATAATGTAGCAATTTCAATACACATCATATCTATCATTCCATATATTCTCGTTTGTTATTACATATATTAAGTTTGATTTCAACTCGACGGTCATTGTTAATACGATCGCTTTTGTTCCACTCGCCGGAATTCGAACATTCTTATCTCTCGCCGCAAAGTACCTACTGCGTCCATTTCCTCTTTGTTACCACCGTTATTCTGGTAGGAATGTCGAAATCGTACTTAATTTGGTGTAAGTGGGTCCGGCATCTGTTAGCTCATTTCCATGGGTCAACACATGCTATGGCCGAGTATGGTTGATTAAAAACACCATTATGCAAATCTTCTTTATGCATCTACTTCTGGTCGATTAGAAAATAACAAATATATGGGTTTAATCAGCATATGTAAGATGCTATCTATGTCTGTCATTGTGTTGATTTCTTTCCTTAGGTGTTGTCAAATTATAGAAAGTCCCAAGTATGGCTATAATGTTGTAACTGGAATATACGAGGATCTGATGGCTGCCCGTATAATAGGTTTCACGTAGGGAAGTTTCTTCACTGCCACGTGCTGTGTCGAAATCTGAAAGTGATAAAGGGATCCTCATCATATAGTAATATTGATGTCATGTATAAATTGCGAACGAATCAACGTTTTTCTTTGCTGGCAAGTTCAATGTGGCAATTACCAAGTACTTGTAAATGAGCCTCTCAATGTCACCTAGATGTGCATTGCTGATAGATGCAGAGAATTAGTTTAGAATTTTACTCGTGCATGTACATCACTTCTTCGTGATCATTGGTCGATCTTCCAAGGGCAGCTGGAAACCCAACTGACGATTCAGGTCTTCTCGTTTCATTTTTACCGAACTAGTCAAGGCGAAAACTAAAATTTACAATTTTACACTGTTTGGTTTTATTGTAGTGTTTAATGTGTTGAGAATTCAAAAGAAATAAAGACATACAAGATTTATAGATATTAGCCTCAAAATGAAATTACACCCTCTTTCGTTAATGAAATAATTCACTATAATGAAAAAAAATTTACAAGAGAAAATTGTACTCTCTCATTCTCTAACATCACTCTCTCTCTCTCTCTCTCTCTCTCTCTCTCTCTCTTATGATGATATTCTAAAAGTTTAATCACACGACTCTTAATTTATAAGATAAATTAGGGCAAAATCGAAATTTACAAGAATCCAAATTTTTAATACGAAATTTACAAGAACTCAAATTCCTAAACTCAGGTTATGTTTACTAGTTGCAAGCTTGCAACACCTGCAAGGGATGTAATGGGTATTAGTTTAGTTAGTTACGGAATGGATGTTTGAGTCTTTTCTTTTGTGTCTGAAATGATTTTTATGTCTCGTCTTATAATGATTCATATGTTTTAAGGATACATACGACCACGGGTATTGTTTATATTTGTCATCAAATTGATATTGTATAATATAATAACCTCAACTTTTTTAAATTTGTACTATGTTCTTTGATGGACAACTTTTGTACACATTAGAAGGCATGTGATTCTTATGGGTACGAAGGCAAAAAGTCTCTCATATCTTCTCGCGGATAATTGAGGTTGGGACCATTTGAAATAGTTCTTGTCCATACAAAGTACATGACTCTTACAAGTTTGGATGGCATAATGTCATGTCTGCATCCATTCGGGAAAATAAATCAATATCATATTAATTGCGTATATTTTAATATCTACTCCACCTTTCAGAAATCCTTGGTGGGGGGCAGCCAGGCAGGAGATGGCTCAGGGCTTCGCTCTGCCCTCTTGTTGTTACTCAAGTCCTGTTTATTTCGAATTAAAATCAGATTTTAATATAAGTCAAAGTCAAACAATCAATAATATAATTAGTATAGAAAGTACGGTCACAACTTTTCAACCACATATTTCAAAAACTTTTATCACAATCTACTAAAAGTCTAAATTTAATCCCTACCAAACACAAACTCAATATTTTTATAATTAAAATGATGAAATACTCAATCTAAATGAAATAATAAATATAAAATTGAAGGAAAAAGATAAAAAGATTGAATGCCCATTCACTAATGACTAAGTGCTACAACTTGAGAACCTAAATGTCAAGTAAAAAGATTGAGGACCTATTTGCACAACTTTAATTGGCTGGGAACATCTATTGCAAACTTCTCATATTAAAATCAATACTTAATGGGCAAAATTGATATCTTAAATTCTTGAGGAATGGTTAGCAGTTATCCTACTCTATCAATTATTTAAAATTGTTTGTTAGTTCCTTCAAGTCAACTCTTGATTTGTGAAAATATTTTGGTCAAATTGAATTAATTCATGACTCAAACCAACAGCATTCATTGGATAAAGTCATAAAACAATAATTGAAAACTTCTCATTTTATCAGCAAATTAATGGTATCTTAATGAAAACACACTTAATAGTCACCAATCAGTTGACAAGAAAACCTCCCTATAATCCCTCGAGAAAACCATATTTGTGATTTTGTTTAAACAACAAGAACCACATGCTTAGCCATTAAAAACGAGGATCCGAGTATTAAGAAAAGAAAAGATGATTGTTCATGATCGTATTATTTAGTATTGTTCAATATTGTATAACATATATCGTATAAGAATTTTCCTTTTCTCAATTGTGTCTTTGATCGCCAGATCTTTTTGTAATCCCATACACAATCCTTCAAGAATTAAATACGTTTTGGTGTTGTTTAAGACACACTAACAATATCTTTAGCGATTAAAAATGAAAAAGATAAAGAAAATGTAAATATCTTATAAGATCTTCCATTTTCTCATCGTGTCTTCGACCATTACATATTACCAAATTCTTTTGTAATCCTACCTATAATCTCTTAAGAAATTAACTACAATTGTTGGTGTTGTTTAAACAACATTGAACCATATTTTAGCCATTAAAAACGAGCACTGTCCAATTTTGTCCCGTACTATATGCGTATTGTAAGAGCTTCACTTTTCTGAATTGTCTCTTTGATCACTACATCGTTGATGAATACATGCATGAATAGAATATTTTGTCGACTTTATTCTGCATTAGGCTTGTCGATTTCAAGGAGAATATCCTCAACGAGCTTTGGTTGGCACTATATATGCTAAAGAGTACCAAATTGGCTAAAGTACGTTCTCGTTTAACGAGTTACTAGATAATTCGAATAAAAGGAATCATCTGCATCTAAAAGTAATCGAATGTGCTTTGATCAAGTCGATCAAGTTCATAGGAAAGTCGAACGGTGTCAATCTATAGACCAACCACATGAAATCAAACTAAGGGCAAATACAATTTGCTTCTATACTTGCCTAAAACAATCGTGCTATGATTATGTGTGAATTATTAGATTACATTAACAAGAGTTTAAAATTAAAAGTTGAAGATTCAATTACTAGAAAGCAAATCGGGTACTTAATAAATTAAAATTTCAAGTGAAATTTAATTTAATGTTAAAGATAAAAAAAAAAAGGGAAGATCTTTCACGTGGAATAAAAATAAATATTAACAAATGAATGTCAACTTTAATGCATTCAAGACGTGCAAATCTTTGCAAATGATCTAAACAATTATTGCGCTTGTTGTTAGAAGTTATTACATAAGTCAAAACACAGACTAAATATTCATTTACCCCAAAAATTTAAATTCGATAACAACGTAAGCTTTTAATATGAATCGGTCTACTTTGAATGAAATGTGAAAAACTTATCGAGATTTAAGATTGATTACGTCGATAGGGTTGGGTCGTACGCAATGCGATCCAATAGGTTCAAATTCACTCTAGCTATGAATGTTTGGTTTGACTTTTATGACTGTGCTTCTCTAATATGTGTCAATTACTTTTATATCTTTTTCAATATCGAAACCTTGTTTAGTATTTTAGCCATTTAAATAAAAAAAAAACTTCACATAATTATAGTCACTAAAATGACGTTTTGGGTTCTTATGTAAAATCTCGATCTCTTAATAATATGTATTATGTATATTAGTATATCAGATCAGATGACGACAATAATATATTAGATCGATACAATGTGATCCACAAGGGATCATCTATAGAGAAGTAAAAAATGTAACAGTGCATAAACTTGTCACTTTCAAGTCCCTTAAAACTTGGATGCAAGCTCCTTGGAAAATGATTGATTGAAACTTGTAAAAACGGCTCACGTTTTCCTCTCCATAAAACTTGTAAATTTGTAACAACTCTTTTCTCGATTCTCTTTAATCGTTAGGTATAATTACCAATTTTGGGTAATTACATCTATAATCAGTGGCGGACGCAGCCATTTTGATTTAAAGGTACAATCAGAATTGCAAAAAAGTTATTGCCATTTGCCAACCACAATGTTGAAGTTGATTGTTAGTTCGATCTTTGCTGCTGTATAAAATCAAGTTGCTCGTTCAAAAATTATTATATCACTACAACTTGAAAGGAGTAAAACTTCCAGTCCAATCTTGTAATGATTGAAAAAAATTTGACATCATATTCTATTGTAAAATTTCCTAATAAAATGATGTAAATTATATTGAGAATTTGTTGCGTAAAAATAATAAACGTTAATAAAAGAATGGAAGAATTTTAAAGAAAAGATAGTTAAACATTTCTTTTTAAGACACGTGTTTGATACACATCTAACTATTTTCGAGATTCGCTTGAACCATTTGATATGTCTACAACGTAGTTCTCGAAATGAAATTTGAGATGATATAGGCAATTTATGGATTCTGTTAGCGTATGATCATCGGAATTTTTTTTAAAATTAGCATGTTATCGAAATTTTCGAAATATTAGTTTGAAATAGATTACTTTAACGTGTTGTAACATTTTCTACGATTGACCGTTTTATACACCGTTAACAACGTGAAAAACTAGGTTGTGAGACTTCGAAATGATATGAAGAATACAATATTTCGACTTCGTTTGACACTCCGTAATGATCTTACAAATTAAAACAAAAACATTTTAAAAAAAAAAAACTCAATTTTTTGAAAGTTGGTGGGTCACGTGACCCACCAAGCCCCATTGTGCGTGTCTGTAATCCCTCAAGAAATTAACTACATTGTGGTGTTGTTTAAGCCATGCGAACCATATCTTTAGCTATTAAAAATGTGGAGCCAAGTATTAAGAACGGAAAAATAAATATGATAAAATCTTGTTCATTATAATATTGTAATCTACGACAAATATCTTATAAGAACTTCTCTTTTCTCAAGTGTCACGTTGATCGTTAGGTATACCAAATTCTTTGCAATCCCATGCACAATTCCTCAAGAACTAACTACATTTGTGGTGTTGTTTTAGCCACACAAACCATATCTTTAGTCCCAAGTATTAATAAAGAAAAAAATGTTAAAATCTTTTCATTACCGATTGTTTAGTATTGTTAAATATTTTTTCACAATTATCTTATAGGACCTCTTTTCTCATTGTCTTCTACCAACAGATTGCCATTTTTTTTTTACCTTTTTTGCAATTCCACCCATGATCTCTCAAGACATTAACTACATTTGTTGTGTTGTTTAAAGAGTTAATTTCATAAATGACTTTTTCATAAAGTTCCCGTGGGGCCACTTACTCTAAAATTGAACCCGTTAGTTATCGAACTTAGAAAATTGGTACCACATCCATCATTGCTTAAATGATGCTAGTAAAATTGGAAGGACTTGATGATGTGTCTAATGGTATGGATGACGTGGCATGCCATTGTAAAAAGAATACGTTGAAATCACAAAAATTAGATTTTATATGCAGGTCGTCCACACCCTCTCGTTCAATTTCATAGAGACGTAATCTTAAATTTCGAATATCCCGATGCAAATCGTTGTTTTCAATTTCGCGTTTCCTTACCTTTCGAAGCAACCACAAGCTGACATTTTGTATTTTTTTACAATGACATGTCTATCAACCATACTGAAAGATACATCATCAAATCCTTCCAATTTTGCAAGTGTCGATTACACAGTGATGTATGAGATACAAATTTTCAAAATTCAATGACTAATGGGGACATTTTTAAAGTTAAATAACCCTGTGGGAACTTTACGAAAAATCCGATGACTATTTAGGGAATTGACATTGTTTAAATTACTTGGAACCATATTTTAGCCATTGAAAACAACTATTTTTATCTCGTACTATATATGTACCAAATAAGTTATAAGAACTATTTTCTAAGCCCCTGTTTGGTGGCCCTAAAATGTAAAAAAAACATAGTTTTGAATAGTATATTTTTTTAGAATGTGTTGAAAAGTAATGAAAAGTTTTAGATTTACGTGTACAATATTTTATTGTGTGAATGCGTGATTGAAAAGATATATGAGAAATTAATTAAGGTAAAGTAAAGACGATCAAACATGGGCTAATTTGTATGATTCTTGCATGAATATAGGCCATATTTGGTACTAATTAAAATATAGATTTTAATTTAAGTTAAACTGAATAATTAATTTTAACCACATTTTATGGAACTCACAACTCTTCAACAAAACATTTAATCAATTTTTTTTTTCAAAATCCACTAAAAATCTACGAAAATCCCTACCAAATAGGAGCATAATATTTTGTCACCTCTGTTCTGCATTAGGCTTGTCGAATATCCTCAACAAGCTTCGGTTGGCACTATGCTAAAGAGTACCAAATTGGCTAAAGTACGTTCTCGTTTAAAGAGTTTCAAGAATGCGAGATTTCACATCGTTCGAGTTGATAACCACATCGAATCAAACTAAATGCAAATTGAACTGCCCGCTTTATGACTATAAATAAACCACCAGTTGCTTCCATACTTGGCCAAACGCAATCGTGCTATGACAATACGTGAATTATTAGATTACATTAACAACCAATTCAAACTGAGATTCTTGTGATGAGTTCAAAAAAAAAAAAATTTGGATCTTTCATGTGGAATAAAATAAATGTCAACATATAATACGTTCACGACTTGCAATCTTTGCAACTAGACCTAAAGAATTATCAAGTCCCAACATTTCGAAGTATTGAAAACTTGTTTTTGGAAGTTATTACCTAAGTCTAAATGCAGACTAATAATCCACGTGTCTCAAAATTTAAATTATCTAACAACATAAACTTTTAAATGAATCTGCTATTTTAATTGAAACAAGAAAAAAATGGTCGAGATTTAAGTTTGATTACGTTGATAGGGCAAGATCTTATGCAATGCGATCCAATAGGTTCAAATTCATTCGAGATATGAATCCTTGGTTTGACTTTTATAACTATGCTTCTCTATATATTTAATTTACTTCCAAATCTTCTCAAAATATCGAATTCTTGTTGAGTTATTTTAATGCTTTCTCTTAACTATTTTAGCCATATAGACCTACTCACATCTCAAGTGTTAGGTCCTTAGTCCACGTGTTATAAAAAGTTTCACGTAATTATAGTTACTAAAACGACTACTTGAGTTCTATTGATGTGAAATCTTGATGTTTAATCATCTCTTAATAATATGTATTCCGTACATTATTATGTTAGATCAGACGATAACGACAAGTAAAATATTATAACCCACCGTTATGGTCAAAATCGCGTGATCTGCAAAAGATCATCTATTTTTTAAAAAAAAAATGTAACTTTCATGTCCCTCAAAACTAGGTTGCCAACTCCTTGGAAAATGATTGATTGAAAATTGTAAAAAAGGCTCACATTTTTCTCTCCACAAAATACAAAGTTTATTTACTTTTTCATATGTTTCTTTTTGTCATTTACTTTAAATTGTTTCGTGTTACATCTCTAACGGCTAATGGAAAAAAGGTATTTATTTCTTAAATCGTGTCTTCTATTTTCAAAAATGTTTTTCGAATGATGTTCGACCATTTAGTCATAAGCCTCTCAGTTTCTATTCAAACGAGAGTTTGAACATAGAAGGTGAGAAGATCTTGATCGTAAACAAATACTTAATTTTTTTTTTTTTTTTGTTAAATTAAAATTTCTGTTTATTTAGTACTCTAAACCTAAAATAAAAATGTCCAATTATACTTGTTATGATGCTATGTATAGAGATAAATTGCAATTTTTTTAAGTAGATAGAAAATTTAAGCACATATATTTCACGTGAAATTAAAATAAAAATTGCAAACTGGATTTCAACATATAATGTATCCATCACTCATTTACTTGTCATTTACCTACTTATAATTATTAAGTGCAACCATTATTATTTATTAATTCAAAATTTGGAGCAAACGATGCCTTGGTGTTTCTATTTTTATTCAAAAGAGTGATTCTTATTAAGTTGTGGAACATGATTATTACTATTTTGCGGAGTTGGTATGCAGATCGACCTCTGTGTTGAATTCGTCGTGGGGTTGGAACAGGGGCAAGAATCCCCTTTTCCGAAGGGGGTGCATCTGCCCCCAACCAAATTTCATTAAAGATAGTTTAGGAATTTGTAATATTGTATTAGGAATTTGAATTCTTGTAAATTTTGGTTTTTCTCTGATTTGTCTTATAAATATGGAGTTATCATTATATTTTTTTATTGTCATCATAAAAGAGAGAAGAGATAAGATAGGTGTGCGATTTTCTTTTATAAATTTCTTTTTATCATAGTGAATTGCTGTAGAAGTGGAAGATGATAGTCTCATATTAAGACGAATCTCTGTAAATCTTGTATATCTTTATTTTTTTTTCCTGCATACTGATTATTCTTAATGAAATAGAATTAGAATTTCTAATTCTCAATCATTTCTTTTAATATTATATTATATAGAAAGCGGGTCAACACTCTATTTCTGATTTTTAATACTATAAAGCTGATTTATTATTATTATTTTTAAAGAATTCAGCTATGTAAATTTTATAAGAAATGTCGTGACTATTTATTATGCACATATTTCACTTGAAAAGTTGTACTCATTCGTGCAGTACAAAATGATAAGTAACGGGTTCACGATCAAATGTTCTCGAGGTACAAAACAAGAAATAAGGGTCCATTTGATTGCAATGATGGAAAATGGATGGAAAGAAAATGAATTTTAGGAAAAATAATTGTCTAGAACTTATTTTTAAGAGAATTGTTAATTAAGTGTATTTGATTGGTATAATTTTTTCCTGAAAATTTTTAAAAATTTGGATCTTTTTGTGTTCGTTTGGCTTTATTTTACAAGAAAATTGTCCATTATAGTGATAATTTTTTTCACAATTGGT
>CAIGRN010028122.1:0-10613 GCA_903798345.1 Fraxinus anomala
ATAACAGTAGTTGAGAATGCTTAAATTGTTTTTAAAGACATGATTTATGATTCGAATTTAAATTTATGGATGTCTTGTTTATTTAGAAAAAATAGAATGTTATCGTTCCGTATTTTAAGTACATGAAAATTATTTTGGTAACAACTCATATTGATGAAAATTTGAGGCGTTACAGAGCATTACTCCATTTCTATCTTACAAACCAGAATAGTGCAACGAAAGGATCAAGTGGCAGATCAGTGGCTTGTTCATTGGTCAGATTCTTCACCAGAAAGTGCCACCTGGGAAGATGCAGATTGGATCAGACGCCATTTCCCTATTGATAGATCTTGGGGACAAGATCAAAGTGAACGGGAGGATTGTTATGGAGGAAACAATTGGGGAAAGAAAAGCAGAAGAAGTAAAGAAATGAGACTCTCAGCAAAGCCAGAAGGAAAGGAAGAAGATGAAGAAGAAACTGAATTACCTGACATTTGAAATTGAAACGACGTCGTTTAGCATTAATCAAAACGGTGTCGTTTTGTTTTAATTAAATTTGTAATAATTGAAATCGTTTTTCTTCAATTCTGTTGGGGAAAACACGCTTCTCTCTGTTGGGTGTATATATACATGTGTATACTCAGTGCATTCACGTGAAATTGGTTATGAAATGCTGTTAGTAGTGGATTGAATTTGCAATTCACTTTATCTCTCATCTCTTCTCTCTTTTTCGTCATTTTTTCTTTCCAATTTCTGTTTTCTTTGTGGATTTGTTGGTGGATTCAGCTAGCTTCAGCTGGAATTGGTTACAGGAAGGATACAGTTGAAGTTTAGAGATGGAATTGAGGTACTAATCGTGACAAACCGTCAGAGAAATATGTAGAAATGAGTTTGAGTATGTGTGAGTTACCAATGGTCGTAGAAATGAGGAATGATTACTGTGGAGTGGGGACAATCGAAGAGGAGTGGCATGGTTTTGGGTTCACTTTTGAGAAATGGAAGAGGAAGAGTAAGTGTGGAAGAAGAATAGATAATGGGGTTGGGTTTTAGGTTTAGAAAGCGTGGAGTGGGTGGGTTTGGTGTGATGTGATTTTTCCTTTTCAATTTTTTATACAATTTTTTCATCTAGTCAAACTAGTAATTAAAGACATTCAAGGTATTTAAATTTTTTAAAAGGGCAAAAAATATCAAAAGTGACAATTTTGTCAAAATTATTAATATGTGACATATTGTAAATGATAATTCAAGAAGTGACATGGGTGCAATTTCTTCCTATCCATTTGATTTAAAAAGTAACTAAAGCTAGAAGTTGGACTGTTGACTATAATGTGTTGGAAGTGTTAATTCTTATATATATATATAGTAAAAAACTCGCGCTGCCCTTGCTAATTAGCTAATGTTTATTAGCAAATGTGATGTTCTTTATTGGAATGTAGATTTTAGGAAATAGATTGAAATGATTTAGTGGTTTCGTCTACATAAAGGAAGACTTTTTTTATGAAAAAAAATAAAGGGAGCAATTTGGAAGAGAAATGCAGTGTTTTATTTAAAATGGTTGAGATGATATAAACTAGGATAGCGTGCAGGCTTTCTTATTGGAATTGTGTTTTATTTAAATTGGAATTAAGTAAGTAGATTTTAGGAAAAATAGACTAAAATGATTTAGCAGTTTTGTCTACATAATTGAAGACTTTTGTACAATAAAAAAGGGAGCAATTTTGGAAGAGAAATGCAGTGTTTTATTTAAATTAGTTTGGATGGTATACACAGCTTTCTATTTTACCTTTTTTTATTACAATTTGAAACCTTCCAGCCTATATAGGCTTCAAGAATCGGTGACTCTTTTCCTCTGACTTACAAGATGTGGTAATAATTTGTTATTCTCGAAAATTCTATTTTAAGCAGAAATATTATCATAACTAACCTTTTTTGCTGCCCAAGTATTTCTAGTTTTATCTAGAAATGCTTCTAGAATGAGCATCACAATGTTTATCACTCTTCCGTGACGCTTATTTCGTAACTCCAGTCATGTCTCGCAATACTTCGAACTTTGCTCTTGTTCTGTATTGGTTTGATTATATCTCTTTATTTGTTTGAGCTTATGTGATCAAGTAATACTTCATGCCAATATGTTTAGTCAGTAGTGAAACATGGGATTTTTAGCTATGGAAGATTTGCTGTCACAATATATCTCTATAGCTTTACCTTATGACTCTCATTTCTTCAAGTATGCACTTTAGCCATGTAGCTTGGTTTGTCATCGTTGTTGCTATAACATACTTTACGTCAACTCATGATTGTGCAATTGTTGCTTGTTTCTTTGATGCTTAAGAAAATAAACTTGAACCTAGTATGAATTCATAGCCCAACATTCTTTTCATGTCGTCCAGTAAACCTACCCAATAGCTGATGGTATAGCCAAGTAGTATTGAGTTAAGCATGGATCGAAACCATAAGTTGTAGTCTTTTATTATCTGAAAAGTATCCCAGTATCTGCTTCACGATTCCATAGTGAACTTGAAAGTAGGTTAGTTACTCAAATGTGGGACAGAGTAAGCTCCCAATAAAATTCAAAAACTTTCGTGCTTTCAGTGTATTTAAGGGTGGCAAATGAGTCAAGTAGCTCGTTGGCTGGTCGGGGCTCGATCTATGAGTACAAGTCGAGCAGGAAATTAGAGTGTGCAAGCCGAGCTCGGAGAACGGCTGGTAGGCTCGCCAATGTCCACGAGCCAGTGAGCCCATGAGTGCCTAGGCTTGTCAGCTCGCCTTAAATAGTGACCAAACTTTCACTTTTTAGCTATTAAAAGTTTCATCTTTTAAAGATGACCATTGGGTTCCCAGCGGTGACAGAATTTTATTTATTTATTTTTCAAAAAAAATTGCAATATATTGGGAATACTTTAAATTGATTTCAACGGGTCATTTAGTTGATGGACTCCAAGAATGTAAATTAGTGTATAAATATTGCCAAACATGATTGACATGGCGAAGGGAATCGGTACGACACATCTCAATCATCACTACGTGAAATGGATGGCCAAACATGGGCCTGTTGGTGGAACACGAACGCAACTACAATTTGGTACTCCTTTCGGTAGCAAGTCTACAACACTTAGCACATGGACTTAATTGTTGTGGAAGGAATAGTGAAGTTCATTTGCAGAGCTAAGTTACCGCTAAGCATAGTGGACAATCAATATTTCACAAAGTTCACGCAAGACTATTTTCAACTAAAGTGCATTGGGATAATTAGAAACACTCTTCATTCCGATTGCATCGATTACTTCGTTAAGCATAAGAAACAAATGATACACGATTCACAAAAATATGACGATATTATGTTGTTTATGTTTGATATATGGGAAGACATTAATTAAAAAAAGTTATATAGCTCCAACTGCACACTATAGTATGAAGCATATTAAATTTCAAATGGGTATGAAGCATACTAAAGTTCAAATGGCTATTCTAGAATGATTTGGTAATTTTCTATTTCATGTTCGTTGTGTGTGTCACATCTTTGATTTAATTGTACAAGATGGTATGGAGTATATTAAAGTTCAAATGGGTAGAATTAAGGATGCATTACTATATATTACAAAGTACAAACCAAGCAATTGAAGACTTTTGTGCTC
The DNA here is from genome assembly GCA_903798345.1 of Fraxinus anomala. Classification (NCBI taxonomy): domain Eukaryota; kingdom Viridiplantae; phylum Streptophyta; class Magnoliopsida; order Lamiales; family Oleaceae; genus Fraxinus; species Fraxinus anomala. The sequence goes on from CAIGRN010028122.1 coordinate 3,615, forward strand.
AATATTGTATGGAATCCAAACAATTTGTTACCGATATAGGGCATAGGTGGAACTATGTTTACTTAATACTCAAATCATGTGAAGGACATGAAGCATTAATAACTAACTTTTATAATTGTTGACATACAAGAAATGATGATGGCGAGTCTGCTTTGATTGATACTGATTGGGAATTGGCTTTTAAAGTAAAAAGATTTTTGATAAGTTTCTATGATTTTACAAACTTCTTATACGAGTTCTAGAGTGCTTGAATGTCTTTTTATTATTACAAGAACTTTTAATAAATACAAATAAATACAAAAATGATCCTAATTTTACTCCTATATTATATTTTATGGAAATAAAGTTTAAAAAATATTGGGAAGACTTGCCTATTTTATTTTCTTTAGCACGTGTAATGGACCTCGAGTACAATTTGAAAGGTACTAAACATGTTATTAGAAAAACCACAAATGCTTTGAATTATGATGCTCCTATCACTTATTCTAATTTAGAGAACATGTTAACTTCATTTTATGAATTGTATGCACAACGATTGGATGCTAATGTTAGTCGAGCACTCTGTGCACCTCCTAACGCTAAACTTCAAAAAGATGATGAGAAAATATTGAATTTTTTTGCAGACATTAGAGATAAAAGATTTGATGTAGGTTATTCTAGTATGTCTTCTACATGTAATCAGATATTGAACATAGGTCCAACGGTTGAAATGTTTGCTGAATTACATAGATATTTAATCGTCAAATGTTTAAGTCCGTAGAACCTGTTGATGCAACGACATCTGATTTACTTATTTTTTGGTGACGTCACAAATGCAGATATCTCATTGTTTTTGTTATAGTTCATGATCTACTAACACCTCCAGTTAGCACTGTAATTTTGGAGTCTGTTTTTAGTTCAGGTAGTCAACTTATGTCCGATTTCAAGAGTTTGCTTGAAGAAGACATTTTGGAAAGCTTAATGTGTAACCATGGGCCCCCTTCTTGTGAGGGGAGTGTACACGGAGATGTCAACCCCCGTGTACATTTAGCATTTTTCATGCCGAAATTACGTGTAGTCGGGTAAATGATATTTATTTCTTCATATTCATTCTTTGTTACTTTCCTAATAATATTTTTAAAAAATTGTACAAGTAACAATTTGTTTGTATATAATTTTAACTCCATTCACTCGAAAATTAAGTAGCCAGTCCCATAACTTAGAGAAAATGACGAGGGTTTTCAAAAATCTAAAAAAAAGGCGAGCTCATGGGCAATGGGACCGAGCTAGCTCAACTAGGCTCGTTGCCATGCCTAAGTACCTCTTCTTTTTTCAATGATTTGGTCTTATCTAGCGGAATTGCTACAGTCTTGCACTCTTTTATCTTGAACTTCTTTATGAGACTAGCAGTATACTTCTTCTGATTAATGAAGATCCCATCTTAAAATTGAGTTATCTCAATACCAAGAAACTAATGCATTAAACCATATCAGTCATCTCGAGTTTTTTTCATCATGTCTTCTTAAATTTCTCGATTATCTTTTCATATTTATGTGTAGATGGCATCGTCATCATATAGAGAGACAATAAGTATAGTTTTTTTTGTATCTTAGGTCTTGATGTAATAGTTGGTTTTGCTCCTCATAAATCCTTGCTAGGTGAAGTAGTTGTTGATTCTATTGTAGCAAGCTCATTCAGGTTCCTCTAATCCATCCAATACTGAATCTTATCCAAGAAGTTTCCACAAACACAAACTCGTCTCCATCAAGACATAGTTGTTTTCTAATACTACTAAATGTTAACGAGCCAGAACAATGACTCTGGATCACGATTCTGTGATTCAGTAAATTTCAAGACTAGATAAAAAATTTGAAAAATATTCCATAATTTTATAATTTTAATCAAAAAACACTTTACCAACATGATTTGACGGTTGGTCGTATTTGGACCAAAACAATAATTAAGTGAAAATTGCCTCTGGTCCCTAAAAACTTCTCAAAATATGAAGGACGCCTAATACTTTAAATGCAGTAAAGATAATAAAGAATCTTTATAAATTAAAGTAAAAGTTGTATCTATTTTCATTAGTCTCATTAGCCATTGAAAAGGTTATTGCAAAAAAAAATTGGTGAAGGAGATGAAAGCTATTAAATTTGATACAGAGGAATATTGAGAATAAAGGAAGAAGATAAACTCTCATATATTCCTTTGATATGTTTTACAGTGATTTGTGTATACATTTATAGGTGGAAAACTTTGAGCTATAATGGTATATGGGTAAACATTTGCTTGATTTGTGCAATTGGTTGTGATTTATGCTAATCATGCTCTAGCATCTTGTAATACTCCCATTCAAGTTGGAGCATGGAGGTCTGTAATGTTCAACTTGGATCGAAAAAAAAAAAACAATTCATGACTCATGGGTTTAGTAAAAATATCAGTTTGTTGTTGAGAGCTTGAGACATATAAAGAAGTGAGTACCAACCTAATTTTCTCATGAACCAGATGACAATCTAATTCAATGTATTTGGTTCTTTCATGGAAAATCGGCGTAAGAGCAACGTGGATGGGCATTATGAGTTCTTGTAGAAATAGGCGAAGCCAAACAAGTTCACAACTTGTTGTGGCCATCTCACTATATTCAGCTTCAGTAGAAGAGCGAAGGACATTAGTTTGTTCTTTTAGGCACTAAGAGATGAGGATGCCACCTAATTTGATGAAGAAACCAGTTGTGGAGCCTCGTGTAAGTGGACGCTAGCCCAATCAGAGTCACAAAAGGCAAATATTTGAAAATTGCACATGGATGAGAAGAAAAGGCCATAAATAGTAATGGTCTTCAAATAGCAGAGCAAGCTATGAGCAACATGAAGATGAGGTTCGAGAGGAGTGTGTATGTATTGACTTATAATATTGACAAGAAAGATTATTTATAGTCGAGAAATGGTTATATTGATCATACAACCAATTAATCACCGATATGAGCAGGGATTTTCCAGAAGATCGCCATCCGAGTTATTGAGTTCACAATGTTCCTCCATGGAAAAGTAGGCAGGACGAGAGCATAGTGGACCAAAATCAGAATGAACGTTTAAGGTATATTTTCTCTAATTGATAAAGATGTTGGTAGGTGATCGACGAATCTCAATTCCTAGAAAATACTCAAGATCACCAAGGTCTTTAATTTTGAAAGTCGGTGCAAGGTGCCCTAATTGATGGCAAAGAGGTCATTTTCAGCAACTAAAATGTCATCAACATAGATAAGGATGATGATAAATGTTGTATGATTGGTCTAGTGAAGAGACTATGATCAGTCGTAGATTGACCAAAACCTACAAAGATGAGAACATGAGATAACTTTGAGCTATTGGTGAGAGGCTTGTTCGAGGCCATATAGAGATTTGTGGAGACAACATACATGTATCTCCACCTGATGACAATATCCGGTGGAGCTTGCATGTACATTTTCTCATCAAGATCACTATGAAGGAAGGCATTGTAAATATCTAAATGTTGAATAATCCAAAGTTCGACTGCAGCTACAACAAGAAGACACGGATAGTAACAAGTTCAGCTACAAGAGCAAAAGTGTCATTATAATTAAGACGTTCTACTGAGTGAAGCCTTATGCAACTAAAAAAGCTTCATAGTGTTCGACGAAACCATTTGCATGCAATTTTGTTCAGTAAACCCATTTGCAACCAATGGCCTTTTTACTAGGAGGGAGGTTTTCAAGGGTCCATGTGTGATTGGCCTCTCCAAGGCTTGAATTTCATATGCATGGCCTTTTGCCAATGAGCCTCAAAGATAGTTTGAGAGTAAAGAGTAAGGTCCTAAACATTTTTGGAGATAGAAAAGAGAAAAGTAAAATGTTTCGGACTAAAGAGACAAAAAGAGAGGAAATTGGGCAAAGTGTGAATCGTACCTACGAAAGGCTAGGAATGAGACAACGAATGTAGGTCCTTCGGAGGTAGATCTGCACAAATTTAGTCCTGAAGATATGTAGGATGAGTGATAATACATCAAGGTCTAGATGACGGGGAAGAGGATGTGGCAGTCTCTAGAGAGTTGGGAAATTTATCATTATCTGGTGGTAGGGATATGTATGGTACAATAGTTGGTTAGGATGATTGGGAGATGAGGTAGAAGCATCATATGTATTATGGGATGAAGCTAGGGTGGTATGTGGCATATCTAGAAAACGTGGATCATCTATCATGGTGTATGGTGATAAGAGGTCAGAGGGTTGCATGGTAGTAACAAAGGGAAAAATAGATTCCACAAAGAGTACATCACGAGATAGGAATATCTTCTTGGCTTGTAAGTCATAAACACGATAGGTGTGTGGATTTTGAGAGTAGCCCAGGAATATGCATGATGTACCACAAGGGAAATATTTGTCTCGATGAACATTTAAAGTGTGTACATAACAAAGACATCCAAAAACACAAAAGTGATCATAAGTAGGAATTTTGTTGAAAATGAGGTCATAAGGGGTTGTCATTAAGAGAGAGATTTAGTATGCGATTAATTAAATAAGTAGTAGTAAGTTTTCATTCACCCCGAATGAAATAGGTAAGTGTGCATGAAAGCAAATACATCAAGCCACATCTAATAGGTGACGATACTTTTGTTGGGGTGTCTTAAAATAGGTACGTTAATGAATGATACCAAGGTCAAAGAAGAATTGTTGCATTTGATGATAAAGAAATTCTTGACCATTATCAGATCGAACCTGTTTGATAAGACAATCAATTTATGTTTAGACCATTATAATAAATGTTGTGAGACAAGTAAATGCATCGGATTTAAAAGGCACGAGGCAAGCCCAAGTAAAGCATGAGAAATCGTCAAAAATTGTAAGAAATTAATATGCACCAGTTGTGGAGGGTGAAGAATATCCATCCCAAATATCACAATAAATGCGGTTAAAGATAAAAGTACTTTTATTCTCAACCAATTTGAAATGGAGGAGTATATGTTTACCTCGAATACAACTATCACAATATTTAGTATTATTTGAACTACATAAAGATTTAGGAATGCAAGAATTTGAAGAATGGCCTAAACAAAGATGCTATAAATCAAGAGTGGTTGTAGGATTAGTTGTCATTTGGAATGCTGCTAAAGTGCTTAAGATGGTATAGGCCTCCATATTCTTCACCCATCCCAATCAGATTTTTCATGCGTTGGTCCAAATATAAACAAATAGAGGAAGAAAAAACGATAACATAATTGAATGATTTAGTAAGTTGACTAATTGAAATGAAATTATAATTAATGCTAGGGACAAAAAGAACATTATAAAGACATGATGGAAGATTAAAATTTGGTCCATACAAGTAACTTGGGCCATGGAACCTATAGGTAATGTGAGGGATTGGGATTGAGGAAATGTGATAGCTTTAAGATAAGTTTGAAATACATAATATATGAGTTGAAGCCCCCATATCAATTATCCAAGGAATTTGGGCAATTGAGAGAGGAATATCGGAGAAGGTGGAGATGACATTAGCATTGGGGTAATGGAGGATCATCAAATGCTGGTATTGCTCATTAGAGAGGCCAAGAATTGTACTCAAAGTGGGAGGATTGAAGTGGCAGACACCATGTTCACTGTAGATGGCCGATTACTGACCGAAGCTTAATTTGTGTGTAGGGACTTCTTGGATTTGTTGGTGTTCCAATGGGCAGTGTAGCCGATAGTTTCAAAGTGAGAGGTCTCCAAATGGCCACCCCTCCCACATATGGTGTATTTTTCACCATTGCAAGGATGAAAATCGTAGATGGCTAGAGAATGGGTACACGTGATAGCCATGGCAGAGGTTTCGGGGGTTGGGAAATAAAGGAATTTACAGGAGATGCTGGGTTTCTTATTGATGTATGGTGGCATATGCTCTGGAGATAGTGGGAATGAGGGTCCATGGTGAGGATCTGACTTTGGATATTGGAGAATGTGTTATTGTGGTCAATGAGAAGTTGAAAGAGCTGTTTAGTATTGGTAGTTTCTTTGGCCTTTTTACGAGCATCACAGCTATAGGAATTGGGATCGGTTAGGGCGGTGATTTCATCCGACAATTCTTTGATTGTATTGTAGTATGTGGTGACACACATGTGTTTTGTTTGAGGTTAGCCATATCACGTTGGAAATGATAGAGACACAGGTGATTGGTTTGAGAAAAAGCGGTTGTCTAGATCGGCCCAAACACCAGAAGATTGGGTACAATAGATCAACTAACGAAGATGCCTATCAATGGAGTTTCAGAGCAAAGAGAGCCATATCACTGCAACAATCCCAGAGGTTTCTTTAGAGTACCATCAGCAACAATCAACTAATGAAGATGCCTATCACTGCAAGTTGAGTATCCGGTGGTTTCTTTAGAGTACCATCGACAACGACAAGTTAGTTTTTGGCATTATGGGCCATACGCATCTAGCATTTGCCGGCAACATAGTTCTCTACAGTAAAGAGGTTAGGAACCAATACAACACCAATTTTCACAGGACGCCTTTCTTTCTAGCATAGAAAGGGACACCATGTGGCAGTAGTCTGCTCCACTAGACTACATTTCGCCTTTTCTCGATCGTTTCGAGACGAAAGGAAATTTGATTACAATTTATAGAAAGCTTGCATTGAAAGTAAATTGATCATTGATTGATAAAAGCAGAAAATTACAATGGCTAGTGTAGGGGCGAATACTAGTAAGTTTGAAAGATTTTTGAATGACTAATACCCCTTATAATAGCTTGTGAAACAAAAACCTAAATGCTAGGTGATAGGAATTCAAAATGCATATTTTTCCCTCCTTATTTTATGCGCTCATATGATCAATGTACTCATTACGTTCATATTTTGATTTAGGTGGTAATTTAATGGAGATGACGTAATTTGGAAGAAATAGGTGAAAAGAGACCAAAGTGAAAGGAAATGAAAGTTCGAGGACTAAAGTGCAAATACTCTAAACTTGTGTCGAACCTCAAGATGAAGATTCGAGAGTGTAAGAGGTCAATTGGATGAAAGAA
>CAIGRN010028182.1:0-10040 GCA_903798345.1 Fraxinus anomala
CCTTTAGAAGCTACTTTTGATCCATCTGTTTTGCTTTTTAGCATGTTTCGCAATCCAGCAGGCAAATTTAACTAAATCCACTGCTTTATTTGCAACTTTCAGATTCTTTGTTTTTTATGGCATCCAAATTGCTGAAATCAATATCACAGGTTTGTCGCTGCATACTTGTCTTTCATCTATGTCGCTAAAGATTCATTTAACAGATAAAACATATGTTTGGCTGTGCTTAAAAGTAAGTTAAACTTACTTATCAATTATTTATTTGTCAAACATGATTGTTTAAAATTATTATATTGTTACTAGAAAAATAAGCCTAACTTATTAGAAAATAAGTTTTAAGCTCATGCAAACATTATCAAACCCTCTTTAAGTGACCTATTAAAGCATCTCCAATGCTTCCATAGATTTACTAAAAAAAAATTGCCACAAAAATCAAAATAGACAATATTTCAAAAAATTCCCCACTAATGCAATATGACAACAATCATGCTACATATACATCTTGTTTTACTTCATTTTTTACATTGTTGACAGTTTTGAAAAACAACACACTTTTTTGTCCAATACTTTTTGAATTTGCACACAATGTACACCAAGATGTAGACTATGGAATGTACACTTAGCATAATTCGTCTAACAAGGGCTTTGTCAAGATAATGTGGCAAAAAAAAAACCTTCATCTAGATTCAAAACCTCTATTGGACTTGCTGACTTAGCAAAACTTATATCTTTCATGCAAATTTATGTTTCCTATGTAAACTTTTTGATGTGGTTTTGTTTTTATTTTAAGAACCCATTGAAGATCAATTTTAGATTTGAGTGTATTCATTAGTCTTTCAACTTGCATGTTACCTCAACAACAATCCACGTAATGCATTAGAGATGCTTTTAGTCCCTTTCACTTCAAAATTGTACAATTAACATATAATTCTATGCCAACCAAGGATAACAGTACACATTCTCATAGTGAAATTATGTTGGCAAAATTAAGCGTATTGTTACACTGTTGTAGAAAGGATATAAAACTTTCCTCTTGACATCTTTCATAAATAATGCAGACTCCCAAACCACCCTCCACAATCAAGATCTGCAATCCCTATTCTCGCATTAAAAAATTTGAATTTTTGCTATTAATATTCATAATGCAGGCATCTTAGCCTTTAGGACACAATAGGGATAAGATGTGCAACTTCTAGAAACTACGAGGGGATAAAATTATACTTACCTTGTCTCTTCTAAATTCTTCCTGATATCTGACATGCAATTTGCAGGGTGCAGCAACCACATGTTACACTGCATTAAGCCCACAGATGGCCGGGATGAGCGGCAAGTACTTTGCAGACTGTAATGAGAGTCGCTGCTCAGCACTAGCGAACAGTGAAATTGAGGCATACAAGCTACGGAAGCAGACAAAAGCTTTAATACACAGGCGATTGCTACAGCCAGCAAGCTAAAATTTTAGTCTTCTTCACAAATAAAACTCGGTAGTTTTCAACATGTAACCAGCCACATAAATGTATATCCAAGGCAGATGACAATCACTTAAGTAGTATACTATTAGCTTTAGACGATCCAAAGTTTCATGACAGCAAGACACTATCCGTACAGAATAATGCCAATTTCACATATTTTTCCAGCAATAGCAAATTTTAATGAAGACATTTCTGCTTCTTTCAAGATGCAGAAACCTAAAAGGCACCATAAGAATTTGATGAATTAGCAGCCAAACTCTTTTGTTCAGTGTCCACTGGCAGGTGGTATCCATTTTGTAAAACATCAAAACACGTGATACCACCAAATATGCAAATATAAATTGCAACTTTATATCAATTCGATTTAAAGAATATGCACTGCTAAGCTTGAATTGGGCATCATTTATACCTGCTGGAGAACAACACCGTGTTTTGCTAAGAATAAAATCAAACCATTTTATAAAATTAATGCAGTATAGTACAGGACAATCATTTACCACAAGAAAACATGTGATACATCAGCAATAGTAACTAATGAGGCCACTGCACTCAGTTTAGCGTGCTGCTTTACCACTACAGTTAACATTACATAAGCAAAATAAGATCTTTGCTTCACTCCATTGATGCTTAAATGGTGAAGCAAGTAGAAACGGCACGTGATGAGTAGTTCTTCAGATTTAAGATCATCCTCATTTTCTAACCTGCAAATTTTTCAATCTTCAGTTATATACTAATTCAGTGTGGAAAAAGGCACACAAATCTACATCCGTAAAGGTCTTTGTGTTGTACAAGTTTTGTACATAGTTAACTTATCCTCTCTGTTTTGCTATTCAAATATGCGTGGCTCATAAAGATTTACTTCAGACATAAGCTGAGTACGATAAAGGAGCAAGGTTGAAGCAGGTTAACAACCAACATAACATTTTATCACATCTTAGAAATGAGATGTATTTTGACCTAAAGAGATTCTTGTTCATAATAGAAAAAGATAGAAAAGTGAAGCGTTCTTTTCTCTTCTTTAAGAAAACAAGAAAAGCTTTAAAAAAAATAAATCATATTTGTATATCTTGCAGGATGCAACTATGTCCTAAATTTTCAGATACCAATTACATCTCAAATAGATATTTTAGTTGTTAAGAATGCATTGTTTCAGCATATCCAGATCTCACCTTTAAACGTGAGGAGCGACGAACAGACGAAGCAGATCCAGGAGACAGAATTGCTTGTCCTTTGCCAACCTTTCTGGAGATGTGGTTAGATTCACCTGGTTGAATCTCCTTTTCCTTGACCACAAATTCACCTATATGATCAGATGAAACTGAAGCTACTGGGGCTGATGGAGAGATCATTGAAGAATCTTGATCAAGAGATGTAATTTGATTAGAGGTTCCTGTTTATTCATTACAACTATGCTTAGAAACCTTATGATCACCATAAAGAAAAAGAAGTCAAAAATCATTTTCTTTTAAATAATTGTGCAACAGAACGCAAGAAACAAGCAATAGGAATATGGACCTTTTTCTTTCTCCACAAGTTTTTACCATTCCCAAGAATATTAAAAAGGAGAGAGCAAGATACAACGACATACCATGTGCTGCAACTTCTTGGAATTTCTCTCTCATGGTTCTGACAAATTTGAACAGTCCATTGCTTTTATTCAGCTCACAGATCAGCTCTCTTGTGTCATTCAAAGGGGGATTGCAATCAAGCACTGGAGGTCATATAGAAAGAAAATATAGTAAGACTTTTGTTTGTTGGAGATCAGCAAACGAAGGAAATGCATATTCCTTACATGTGTATATCTCATTCTCATGACGAATGACAAAGGAGTACTGCTCATTTGCATTCTTTGGATTAATGTTTGAAAATATGAACTTTACACCTAAGGGAGCAAAAGAGTCAGAACATAAGGAACAGTTACTATTTTCTTTTCTTTCTTTCTTTTTTTTTTTTTTGGATGAAAGTAGTATTTACAAGCCTTCAACAAGTCCCAGGAATTATTTACCATGACCACATTCGATACGGAATCCAAGGACCCTATTATACCATGAAATGGCCTCTTCTATTTGTTCTTCATGCTCACTGATCTGGTTGCACTTTTCTTCATATGCTGCCAAAGCTTTTCACCAAGACAGAAAAGGAATTTAAAGGTCAGCACTAGATGATGAGGCCATGCAAGTATAAATATTTCATCAATAACATTGATTTGAAATACTAACATATAACAAACAAATCATTAGATAAATCTAAAGGCAATCCTAGAAAGGAAGAAATTGGATAAATGAAAACACTATCCAGTCATTGGTATCTACCAAACAAGGGATGGAAACAGAGAGTAGAAAGGGAAGGTAAAGAAAGAGAGAATTATTTTAACTGCAATTTACAATTATACCTTGTTTTCTTAATCTACTAACTTTAACCGAGGTTGCTTTAGTATTTTTAGTGCTTTAGATACTCTTTTCAGCCCAATTTGGGGAATGAAAAAATGAGTTTGGATGATTATGTACCCCTCGATCTTCACATTATCACTCACTTCCCATCACCTACTAAACAAGATGACATAGAATCCATTTGTCCCATATTCACCCCAACCAACATGCTCCAATCTTCAGTACCTTTATTTCTTTCTTGTCACCTCTATTCTTTCATTTCTCCAATAGCCTATCAATCGTCTCAAGGTTAACAACCAATGTAAATAAACAGGCACAGTGCACATTCACTTGATCTACCATGTCAATTCCATCCCTCCAAATACTCTTTACCCAAGCTAACATCTCAATTTCACGCTACTCTAAAATATGAACCTAATGCAAATTTAAGAAAAGCATGCTGGGAAGTACTTATAATTTATTTATAAATGGATAGGAATGAGTGGTGCATAAATATGTATTACTTGAGGGTCCCTCGAAATATGTGGATAAAAATCCGTTTGAGTGTTTATAAAAATGAGCCAAACATAGTTTCACAATTGGATATTTAGCTCGTAAGTGCTTATATATAAGAAACTTTGGCATGTATTGAAGTACTTTCAAATTGTTCTTTCTGTAATGTCTTTACACTCTTCACTCACTTTCATTTTTCCTTGTGCTTTCTTTCTGCAATTATCTGCTAAAGTACCAAATTTTGAGTACGGATCAAATGAACCATTGGAAATAAACAGCCACAGCCTCACAGGCAAACATATGAGGAAAGAATTCACCTTCAGACTGTTGAGATATTATATCGGCATATTCATCTTTCTTTTCCCTTTGATTTTCTACAATTGCTTTAAGTTCTTCAATTCTAGCTTTTGTCTCAGATATTGAGTCCCTCATGGCCATCTGCTTTGCCTCTTTCCGAGTAGTCACTGCAAAAGGGGGTATGGGGGAGGAGAAGTAAACATGCTCAATAAAGTTCAAATCTTCAGCAAATAACAAGTACATTCACAGAAATTTAGGAAACTCAATGAAATAATGTCTGAGGCACCTTAATCTTTTAAGCAACGAGTCCTGTTTAATGATTGGTACAAAGGGTTGTGAATGGAAAAATAACTAAAATAGAAGACAAAACAATGAAAAAGACAGCAGTTGGCATTCAAGAAGTATTAAACAGCCCAGAAGAAAAATAGGGAGTTCATTCTTTTACTTTTTTTTTTTTTTTTTTTTTTCAGTTCCCTGGTAAGATAACTGTCTTACAAACGCAAAAATCAGAGCCACTAAGTTTCCCTCCAAATTGAAGTCACTTTCCTAAAATACAAGTTTCTGCTCCAGACCTCAAAGTAAATATAAATTTAACATGTCATTGAGGCGAATGACAACCAACATCGAGGGTATTTCGTAAATGCTTCCTTTTTCATAGATAGAACCATTGTATCCAGTCGACATAAAATCATTAAGGTGCTTGGTTCTTCTTCACTCATGGATGGTTCTTAAGATTTGAGTGCTCTAGTTTTAGAAGGTATACTCAGCATTTAATACTAATAAAAAAAATTAAACTTTATCAAGCAACAAGTCAAATAATCCAACAATCATGTGGGAATGGGGAACAATAACTACATCAAAAAATCTAAGTACGACCTGAAATATCCATACCAGTTTTCAAGAAACCAAGAAATATATCTTTCATCCCCCATGAGAAAAATCCGTCTAAAGTTCCTCAACTAAGTAGTTTTTTAAAGCCATTAATATTTTATTAACCATACCAAGACTGGTAGCTAGCAAACTAGTGTAACAGACAAAAGAACATTAGTAGTATATTAAAACGCAAAGGTCTTTTAGAAGGAAAGGTTCCAGCTATGTTGCCAAAAAAACCAACAATTTGACAATTATATACATATGCAACTAGAAGGTTATTGGAATTTGTGCACATCAACACACACACACGCAGAGACAGAGAGAGAGGGGGAGTACCGGCAAGAGCTTTTACCAAAGCATCCTCAGCTTCTCTTAACTCAGTTTTAAGCTTCCCCAATCTTTCTGAAAGAGTACAATAACAAAATTAAGGACAAAAATCAAAATTTTTACTTGATCAACAAAATAAGAGAATCCCACAACCCAAAACATTCCTAATATAGATCTGACATCAACTTCTAGCTAATGAAAACACGGTTCTTTACCAATTAAGCAAAAAGTATATAAACCCTAAAGAAGTAAATAATCCCCAATTGCAAGAAAAATATAAGTATAATAAAAATTCGCCTTGAAGATGAATGGTTTGTTGGGCATTGGACTTGACAGAATCGAAAATATTCCGCTCGGAGATAACGGTTGAAACGATCCTCTGCTGCTGAATGGGGATTTCTCTCTCGCATATTAGTCGGGTTTCCGCCAATCGAGTCCGCACATTGTTCTCTCCTTCGCTCTGCATCTGCATCTATGTGATAAGTTTGTCTTCTGCGTGCGAGTTTGTGGATCTCTGAAGGGAGGGTTTGAATTGAATGATGAGAGAGAGAATTTGTTTAGCCCGCCATTTTATTTTTGCTTCGTTTCAAACAACAGTACTTTTTTCTTGTTATACATGTTTTCGTAAGGCTAAGCTTCGAAAGTTACAAGTCTAATTATGTCCTTGTTTGATAATTATTATTTGGCCAAAACAATATTTTAAATAATAATTTTTAGAAAAATATGTGAATAAATAATAAAGAATTTTTTTGAATTTATATATAAAATATTTTATTATGTAACTGTGTGATTAAAACTAAATATGTAAAAAAAAGGTTTTCAAATAATAGTTATGGGTATAATTATATAAGTGCTACTGTATTTGTGGATAATATTTGTGGTTAATATGAACATATGGGTAAAAATAAATTTAACCAAATGTGTTTATAAACGGTTGAATTATATATGAAATAAAGAAGTGGATAATACTTGTAGATCAATCGAAATGTATTGATAAAAGACGATTTGAATGTTTATAAACATGAGCCAAATATAAGCATACATGTGCATTCAAACGCACAAACAAATCTATCTGTTAATTCAATCAGATTTTAATAAAAAGGTGCTATGAGTTATGTTTTACGAAGAAGCATGGGCAGATCCCCCGCCCTAGCCCAGAAGCAATTTGATTTTTAAAAATTGGAATACTTAGCCCAAATTCTTTGTCAAAATAAAAAAGAGAAAATTATGCCTACTGCTCTAAAAATTAACCCAATTAGATTAATATCCTAAATTAATTAAACATCACACAAATCCCCGTATTAATTATGCCATAAACTTAAACAAATTCCCAAAACTTCAAAATCTCCCAACCCACTGAATACAGAGACCACAAACACCGTAGTGCGCCACCCACTGATTCAGTGTCGAGGGGCCGCTTCTCCTTCAACAAAGGTTCAAAAAAATCAAGTGTGGATGGAATTAACCAAGATTTGGAGAACAAATTCAAATGTCAGAGGCTTTGTAGCTAAGAAAGTGAGAGGAGGCTATTTAGTAGCCATTGCAGGTTATATTTCTTTTTTCCAACCCTTACTATTATAGGAAGAAGGGTACCAAATGATGGATTTCATCATCGAGAGCATAAACCTGAAAACAATGAAAATTATGGTGGTCAAAACTTGATAACTAGTTTCCATTGCAATTCATACATTTGGAACGAGTCTAAACTGTCGATCCACGAGAAATGAAATTAAAATTTGAATTTTACAAAAAAAAAACACTATAAATTTAATTTAATTTATTGTGCTGGAGGTACAACCGATGGAAGTGTTGGTGGTAAAACTACTGGTGGTGGAGATGGCAATGCTGGTGGATGGGATGAACTTGCTACTGGATTTGGCGGAGGTTGTGGTGGTGGGACTTGAGGTGGCTGATTGGTTGGATTGGAATTTGGTACAGCTGTAGGTGGTTGATTATATTAAGAACGTGATTAGTGCTGTACAAATGGATGGTGTTATAAGCCACTTTTTTATTGTTGTAATTATCACATGTTTAATGGATATTGGGGAATTCTAAATCTGCTTTGGAACAATCCACTCAACTTTAGAAAAAGACTTGGTGAATCTTTGTTTCTGCTGGCTGCAAAGTGAAGGGTGGTTGCCACTTTAGTCCTTGAAAATTTTAGTATTCTTATATATCATTCAATCTGTGTAAGTTACTGATGGCATTGACATTCTGCCTGTCTAAGGATTTCTTTCATGTATTGTTGGTAATTGCAAAATAACAAAGTGGGAAAATCATGTATCATAGTTTGATATCTGTGCTGGTTTTTATACTTCTACCATGGTGGTGTTATGAGTATGGAGACTAATACTAGGAAACAATAATGATTCATAACTACTAAGTAAGCCATCAAATGAGTTGATCAGCGATTGAGAATAGTAATCATTTGATAACAGAATTTTGGCATGTTATATTTCAAAGTTGAATTAGCGTAGCTACAAGCAATATGCAAATACTATTGCAAATAAATATTGAAATGGCTCGATGCGTGGAAAGTAAAAATTGCTTTATATAAGAATGATTTCTTATCTTGCACAAATTTGATTATAGATGGATTTTTGTCAACGAGAAAATCACAACCATATTATTTTTGTCACTTTTTTTTAATTTTATTTTTGTCACTTTTTTTTTTTTTTTTTTGAATTTGTCACTTTTGAGTGTTTGTCACTTTTTTTAA
Organism: Fraxinus anomala; assembly: GCA_903798345.1. Classification (NCBI taxonomy): domain Eukaryota; kingdom Viridiplantae; phylum Streptophyta; class Magnoliopsida; order Lamiales; family Oleaceae; genus Fraxinus; species Fraxinus anomala. The sequence continues at coordinate 8,571 of CAIGRN010028182.1, forward strand.
ATTTTCATTACTTTTTTGAATTTGTCACTTTTTGAGTGTTTGTCATTTTTTTTATTATCTGTGACTTTTTAAATCTGTATAACTTCTTTTAATTCGTGCCACCTTTTTGAATTCGTCACTTTTTCAAAATTTGGCACTTTTTTGATTTTTGTCACTTTATTTAAGTGTTTATCATTTTTTTTAATCACCTTCTTGATTTCTATCACTTTTTTAGTGGCAAACATCAATTTTTAACAAAAGTGACATTGCATGTAATTTTTTAATAAAAAAGAGATACTGGATCTCTTTTTCAGTTCACTTTTTTTAATTGTGTCACTTTTTTAAATTTACACAGTATTTTTACTTTAAAAGTATATTTCACATGATTTTTCAAAATACCCTTAATTTTAAGGATATTTTTGTAAGTTACCCAAAAAAAAAATAAAAATTTAGCACAAATTTTAGCCTCATTAACTTTAGAGGAAATTAGGCACACTACTCTAAAAATATAACAAACTAGATTTATACCCTAAAACATTCATACACTGTATTTAATACTTTCATCTCCTTCCTAAGTTCCTCCATATCATAATCCACATCCCCAAATCCCACCCCAATCACACAAGACCCTCAACTATTGCATCGTCATCTCCATTTTTCACGACATCGCCTTCCAATTTTCTTTCTTCAACCTAAATTTCTATCAATTCCTCCTCTTTCCAGTTCCTCGTATGCTTCATCGCACCTCTCGTTCTGTTATGATTTTCTCACCAGCCAAAGTGATCGGATTCTAATATGGCTCCATCTTCGCCTACAAATTCTAATGGGTAAATGCAGCAATTTTGTTATTTCGACTATCATATACTGTAGTTTGGATTTTTTCCATTTCCATTAAACTATATATATCCCGTGTATTTCAAAAATTATTTGATTTCTTTAAGTTCTCTTGGTACGTTTGGGTTTTTCTGCTTGAGTTTGTTTATTTCGATTTGATGATTTTGTTTACAACATGTGCAAAAGCGTGTACCTGTTGTTATTCTCGAAAAAAATGGATTGTTTTCGTATTTTTGATTGTTTTTTAATTGGGATTAAGTTAGTACTGTCGTAATTGTAACGATGCTTTTTGAATTTGATATAGACGGGTAATCGAGAAATGCGCCATTGATGTGTGAGTTAATAATTTTGTTTGTTTTGTATGTTTATATGGATTACTCTATGAATCTTAACGAAGTTTTGGGTGAATGGAATTTCTTGATGTTATTTTTCTCCAATTATTTCGAAATTAGCTTAATTAAGCCCATAAAATGATATTATTTTAGGGTCTTTTCTATTGAGAAAATGAAAGTTTAAATGAAAAAATAGTTTGAAAAAGATGAGAACATGCTATTCTTCTGAGGTTTTAGTGGTTGGTGTTAGGAAGAACCTATGTCCAGAATGAAAATGTGTTTTTAGTCTGGTATTTGATGGGTTTTGTACAATTTGATTATAAGT
>CAIGRN010028185.1:0-10199 GCA_903798345.1 Fraxinus anomala
CCTGGTCAGTTTGAAGGTGGTGGCTGAAATGATATGATAATCCTCGAGCCATAGGGGTCTGAAGATGATGATGGCGGAGGTGGAGGCATGCATGCTTACATATCTCAAATTGTCTCGTAAGTCTGATCGATGCGAATCTTCATATTCTCCAACTGTCCTATCTACCTATCAAGCCGACAACCTAACATGTCATTCTTTCTATGCCCATAGGAGACATCTGACCGTATCCGGTTGATATCATTCTACATGATCTGGTCATGAGTCTCCCTGGACTAAGCCCTCAATTGCAAAGCCATCAGCGACTGTTGCATAGCTTGAATTGTTCGAGTGTTCTCAGTCATCGTGGCGAACATCTGCCTCAGGATCTGTGTCTACAACAGGCATAAGCTGTGGATGAGGAATTGGATAGGTATTTCAACCTCGTGGCCCTCAGAGGCCGGCTGCTACGTCTGCAACTGCCTATTCTATCTGATGATGTGCCAAGAGCTGGTTGTGGTCTTATGATCAATTTGGACACTCGCACTTGCAGCTTGCTCCCCAGGTAGAAATCGCACTCTAGAAGATCTACAAATCCTGCTAATGAGGCTCGAGAATATCAAAGTGTGGCGACGATTGGGCTTTACTGCCAATCCACAAATCAGATTTTATATACATCCCCAAATCAATTTTTAACCCTTGTGCTAAGTGATGAAGGAGTCTCGTCTTAGCATGATTGAAGTGGTATGGTAAGAAGTGGGGCCAATGTTATGGCAGACGAATGTCGTAAGGATCATTAGGGACTCGATCAGCTGATTGTACTCGAAGTCATTTGTGACAAGTAACAACGCATTAGCTCCCGTACAGAACTTGTGCAACTGCTGGCCAATTTGGCTCCAAAGGTAATGGGACAATGTTGCCTCGAGTTAAACCATAGTAATGTTCAATCACCTCCTGTGTAAACACGGTCCATCTATCCCTTACCCAAGTTTGTTGCATCTCTTTCGCCCCCGGGGTGTCTTATGTCCAAATTAATGTTCGTGTAGAACTCTTGCACTAGCTTAGGAAAGACTGGATGTGACACAACAATCCATCGTTTCCAACATGCTTTATGTATCAACTTTTCCAATTCAAATCCTTTGAAGTGCCCTAACATCACTTGCCTCTCGGGCCAAATTTTCCAATTAGATATCATGTTCTCAAACCTTGCCTTATGCTCGTGTCAAGAATCTCTTCATTCCACCATCGTTGACACGAGTTTGTTCCTTTTGGATGCGGGAATCATATATTCCATATCAGAGTCATTGGGTTAGAGCAATTTAATTGTTGGACAACCAAAATTTTTATTCTGGTTGGCTTGGGTTCAATCACGGGGAATTTTGTGGATAGGTCCAACCGATTATGGGGTCTTCACGGGTGCTATTCTCTTGGTGGTAGGAGAATCTGCCCACTCATTTGGGCTACAATGTTGTTCTGCTGCTTTGAACAGGAAAGGTGTTCGTGCATAAGAATTTGTTTGGCCTTATGATATTTTTAATTTTGTAATAGGCTTGAACTTTCACCTTGAGGATAAGGTGAGTTTCGAGGGAGCAGTAATGATAGGTTACCAATTGGTAATCTAAAGTAGGGGGAGGTGTAGTTTGGGATGTTTTAAGTAATAAACCAAGTAGGGGTAAATAAATGTAAAGGGTGGGGGTCCTGTTAATTTATTAAAGCAGAAATTGACGGTTGGTTTGGGGGAGAGTCTGCACCTCTTGAATGCTTTGGAATTTGTAGTTCATTTTCAATTAATAGAGTTCTATATATACAAATACAAATGAATTTATAGAACCCCCATCCCTTACATTTATTGACTCCTCTTGGTTTATTAAATAAGTTTCCCAACCTACCACTCCCCCTACTTTAGATTACAAACTGGTGACTATCAAAAACCTGGTTATATAGCCATTTTCCAGTTGCATATAGATAGTGCTGTGCCATTATTCGTAAGTTGTAGAGGTTGTCTGCGAGGTACAAAATTACCATGGAGATTAGGTTTGCTTGACATTCTATACGTGGTTTTCCTGACATGGCCAGCTGGTGTGCAAATGGTTGTCAACCACGTTGATGCACATTAATGCTTATTGTTAGCCTTGGCTTCTTTTTCTTAGCCTGTTGTTGCAATCAATCTATGAGAACCCTATTGTTTTCTTGTTCCCTCAGTCTTGGTGCAACTTCTCATTACATGTTTGACAGCAAGGAAATGAGAGCTCATAATTGGATTTTTTGAAGAACTAGACTTAATTGTAATTTCAATTTTAGGCTCTGTTTCCTTGGATGTCGAAAACTGTGTTTATTGTGTTCATCTTTGATCACAAGTGGATTAATGGATGAGTGGTTTGTCATGGATGCTTCCAATTGTGTTGGGTACTCCAATTCCTCTTGTTGATACACAGTTGACTTATCTTTGACTGTGATTCAGATGGCAAAATGTGTGCAATTGCTCATCTTTGTGTAGTCTTCCTTTAGTCCCATTCAATATATTACATCAAAAGCGTTTTAATCCTCAGTTCAAATTAACTGTTTGTGTTCTGTTTGCAGGTGTGGAATCAGTTTATGAGTGGAAGGGAGAGGTAAAGTTTCATCCGCATATTTTAGAAACAAAACACGTGGTGAAATAGGGTACTGGAACCCCCGACTTTTTACATAAATTTTAGGATATTTATGTTTTGTTTCTATTTTGATAACAGATACAAACGGATTCTGAGGAGCTGCTTATAATCAAGACCAGGGAATCTCTCTTGGATGCTTTGACCGAGCATGTGAGAAACAATCATGAATACGAGTAAGTGTTTGCTCATTGCTAATTTCTTTGTTAAAAATTGCTGGTAAAAATTAAAAAGATTGGTAAAACAGAGAAGATGCAGATATTGCTGGAGAATGTAATTTAGGAGTTCGACTGATCATGCAAAGTGAATATATGATATATTCCATATTGACAGGTAACATTAATGAGCGATATGTTTTGCTTGGTCTTAAGAATCTGTGAAACGGATTAATGCATGTGTGGGTTCGGCTAATTTGCAATTGGGCGCTCTGCTTATGACATGAATGCATGTATCTATTCTGGAGGAGGGATTCTCTTCCCTTTTGCATGATTTGCGTGGAGATGATTTTTATTTGTGATGAAGATTAGACAAATAGGCCTGCAGGCGCTCAATGTATTGGAAAAAGTTAATAAATTGTCTTTTACTGACCAAGAAAAAGTGGGTTTGCTTTGTTTTGATTGTTGTGCTTTTTGTGCATAGGGTGCCTGAAGTCATTGCTCTGCCAATAACTGGTGGCAACCTCCCGTATTTGGAGTGGCTTAAAAACAGTACAAGGGACTAAGATGGTCAGGCTCGATTCGAGATTCTACTGGAATAAATTTGCAATTCTCTGAAAACTTTTCTTGTTTCCTTGTACATTCTAACATCTTTGATAATTTGAATGACCATGTTTGTGTTTGCCTTCTTTTAGCGGTCATTCTTACCTGCTATGCTATCCCTGCTTTGTTTAACGCGTTTTAAGGGAAAAGAAGTCTGAGCTCATAAAAGTTATAAATAGAAAATAAGTTTTAAAGTATTTTAGTTGGTAAAAGTGGAAAGTAATGAAGTTAGTTTCATTTCTATTTTTCTATCAAAATAAGTACCTAAGAAAAAGACAACTCATTTACGTGTTTGGAAATTTATTTTTGAAAGAGAGTAAATTTATCTTCAAAAGTAATGAGAGAAGTAAAGTTTTAGTTTATCAATGCATCTATATAGGCCTAGCTTACTAATTTAACAGAATTACCAAGGGCTGGCCGAGAGACAGCATTAGGAGTTCGAGATTATACCGCTGGCCGTATCATGACTCCTTACTCCTTAACAACCTATCCTTTTACAACAAGAGCTAGTAGTGCCTCCGGACACCAGCCTTCCTTTTGGTCCAAGTACCACAACACCGTCTTTGGGGCACAACATTTGAAAGGCCACTGGTTCAATGAGTGTTTTTTTTGCTTTTTGTTCTCAGATGTGGCACAATTTTGGAATGAAGTGGGACTTTCTTGTGTTTGATCTTCCTTACGTCTTATGTTAACAAAGTGAGAGTTGAGTGCTTTATTTGATGGTAGCCTAGTTGCTTGAGATTGAACTTGATGAGTAAGCATAGCGGGTCGGAGGCTTTTTTTTATCCAGCCTATACTTTTTACGGTTTGCTTCTTGGACAAGGATGTAAAGGAAGAGTTGGCTTTAGAAGAAGATTGATGAATTGTCCACTTGTACCGGATTAACATTAGAAAGGGGTTTTGGCACATCAAGAAAGAGAATAAGCTTTTTGCGGGATAAGGGCGGTTAGCAAGAGGTCATATCCTAGTAGATTTTAAACCATATTTAAGGGCATAATGAAGCGAGCTTAATAAAAAAATAATTTGAGAAAAAGTTATTTTTATTTTGAAATCAATCTAAAACAGTTAAAAAGAATAATTATTCTGTGAAGCCGAGACTGAACTAACACGTCAAGTTTCTCTCGAAACAACAGGGTTCGAAAGTTGCTTAAGCAATTTAAGCTAGCTCCAGGTGTCAGTAATAAAAAAAGACCATGGAAAATGAAAAATCAGTGCTTTTGTGGAAGCCTCTATCCGAGGAGGAAAAAAAAAAAAAAAAAAAGACAATAATTGACTAAAAAATGACTGTTTGACAATTTTATTTTATTTATTTATTTATTTTTAAAAATTTGGGAAGAATGAGTGTTTGAATAATGATTTTTTAGAAAATATGTAATTGAAAATGAGTATGAAAGGAAAACGAATTTTGAAAGAATGATTACCAAATAAGGTAAAATATGAATTATTTTTTAGCGAAGTCAAACATATTACTCTGATTGAGAAATATTTTTTTTTTTTTTNTGTAATTGAAAATGAGTATGAAAAGAAAACGAATTTTGAAAGAATGATTACCAAATAAGGTAAAATATGAATTATTTTTTAGCGAAGTCAAACATATTACTCTGATTGAGAAATATTTTTTTTTTTTTTTTATTATCTTGATTTGATATGATTCGAGAGCTTCTCACAAGTTGAAAAGTATTATTATTATTATTATTATTATTATTAACCGGGCTTGGGTCAAATTTCTCGAATCAAATAAAAAATCATGTACATACATATAAAGTGTGGAATTACCTCATTTGAACACCAAAGAGAGAGAATCCTGAAATTTTACATTTGTTATTAAGAGAGAATTCGGTTTCATTAAAATTATAATTTTTCAATAAAATAATATTACATGTAAACTTAAATCTTTTCCTCCTTTTTTACACACATTCTCCAAAAAATTACTATTCCAAAATATATTTTTCTCAAAATCTAATAAAAATGGGGGTCAAACAATGGTACATCTACATAAAAAAATCTCAACTAAGACAAAAAATATATCAAAAATTAAAAATAGAAAATAGATGGCAAATCTACTCCACATTAATTCAATAAATTTTTAAAATATTCTCAAATGGAACTAATTGATAAAAAAAAAAAACAAATATTACAAATTTACAAGTGTAAATTAGATTATGTCATGTTACCCAACACATCACAATAGTAGTGTCAAAATTGGGCGAGCCTATCATGACCCACCCAGGATGGTAAGTGACCTGCGAACCAACTCGTAATTCAAGTAGACCAATTTACGAGTTGATAGATGTAAAATACAGTTGCAGTCGGTTATAATGATCGGGCCCATTGATTAACCATCTAATCCGTTAATGTTAAAAAAATAAATTTTTGAATTTCAAAATAGTCGGTTAAAATGATTGGGCCCATTGATCTACATATTCTTGTGACACCCTATTTGAAGAAGGTACACCTTAAAAGAAGGAAAATTGTCGCAGCCATAGTCGATTGTCACGTAATTAAGGCTACAACAGTCACATACTTTTTAGGTTGTAGTCTACAGTCGGTTGGGACAGCGCTATAGCCTATAACATTCCGTTTCTTTAAAGGTTGATGCATATTTAGGTTGGATTGATCATATATATATATATATTTTGGGCTGCATGCCTGTGCATATTTTTTCAAGTTTGATTGGCATGTGCTGACTCTTAACATGTTTCGGCAGTGTGGTTGCTTACCTGAGCGGGCCGATTCGAATTGGCCCCCCATTTTGACATAACTACATCACATGATCAATTTTAGGAGTGGACATTGTAATATATCGAGAAAATAATAATAATTAATCAAGTAAAGAAATAACAAAGAATAATATTAATAATAAAATAAGGAGATAATATAGCCAAACAATATAGAGCAGCCATGTGATAGAATTTGTAATAAATATATGATACAGTAACGGTAATTACTAAGACCTTGTTTGATCCCCACTTTTTTTTTCTATTCTTTTCAACTACACATTCTTCAATAAAATAATATTACACAATTTAAAATTTTTTCCTTCATTTTTAACCACACATTTTTCATCATCTACAATTCCAAAATATATTTCACATAAAAATGGGGCTCAAACAGCGCTAAGGGTAACGTGGAATTATCTTTGGCCAATTAACTTTTACCATGATTCAAGAAATAACCCAGATTGTCTATATAAATACTTTTCTTTATCACCTCCAGTCCCACCACGCACCCACTTTTCAATATGGTCAGAATCATGTTGCCACATGGTTGTGACCACAAAGAATTTTAATATGGTCTATGACCAAATGATCCACATGGTACTAACCTTTCGGTTTATTTATATAAATTTTATTTCCCCCTAGTTCTTTTATTCTTAATTTTTTAGATAATACAGAAAAGAAAAATCCAAGATTAAGGTAAGTGGAGCTAGGGTTATGGGTAAATAAATTTATGGAATTAGAAAATTTGCTACAGAAATTTTTACTTAATTAAATTTTATTATTGTTATTTCATATTAATTTATTAGTGCCGCTATTTAAGTGATGCGTATAATTACTTATGTTTATATAGTAATATTTCAGATTTAAATATTTTTGTTTCAATGCATTTCATGATTTTATTTTATTTATTAAGAAAGAATGAAATGAATGCATTATAGCACGCCCAGAAGTGGAGAAATGAATATTATGATACTATCATTATGGTACTATGATGAAAATATATTTTTAGAGCCAAAAATGTTGGTCACACTGTGATGAAATTCGTTAAAGTGAAAGATGCTCCGAAGGATGGCCAAAGATGAACATGACAAGCTTACGAAACGATTAAATGAGAGTGTTGGCTAAGCAGAAAAGAAAGAACAAGTACTTCGATAATAAAATGTGAAGCATACGCGTAGTTACACTATTCAAATTTTAGAAATTTGCCCGAGATGATATGAGGAAGATTTTGCGAACTATTTTAAAACTAGTATATTTATGCAACTGCCAGCAATCAAAAATGGGAGAATTCATTCACCTTCTCCAAGGATCTATGACGGTTGGGAAATACATAAAGTTTGAGGAATTATCACGATTCGCGCAACATACGGTGTCAATCGAGACACTTAAAATTTACTGTTCTTGGAAGGATTACAACCAGAATTGAGTAGAGATGTATAGAACGTCGGAACTACCTTTGTCAACATAGCCGACCGAGCACTTATGACAGAACAGGCTGAACAAAAGATTATTCAAGCACGAGAGTTTCGAAAACGAAATTTTCATGGCAATCAAGACCAAAGCAAGTCCAACAAGTTCCAAACGAAGAAGTGATTTTATTTGGGATCGACTTCTAAGCGTTGTGATGGGAGTAACTGTTGAATTTTTTTATATTTTTTCATATTAATTTTAATTAGCTTAATTAATATAAAATAAGTTATATATTTCAAGTTTATATGCCAAAAACAGAATAATAGGATTCTGTCCAATAATGCAGTCATTCTGATTGACCGGATGGTGCGAACGTTCAACAAATTTTTGTAGCTGTGAATTTTAGGATTTCAATGCCCAAAACAATATATAATCTTTACCTTCCATATTGCAGCTTATACAGATTGTATTCCTACCATCTTGGATATTATTTGATTGGTCAAATAATTAAAGTAAAGAAAGATTGATTTAACATATTAACACTTCCCTTAAGTTAATTATTTACCATATCAAATAAATCTAATTTAATCCTACATTATTCTTACCGTATTTAATTGATGTATTCAGGTAAGATCCGTTCGTATCTTGAAGGTAACTTTACATAAGTAAAGAAAATCATTTAGGAAAAAAAAAAGAGCTTTGAAAAATATGTCGAAGTCCGGTGACCTAACAGCCACACGTTGTGCCATCTTTCAGCAAGGGCAATCAGACTCATGTTTTATTGAATACTTTCAAAGCCTGCTTTTAGAAACTAGAAGCCCGACGGTGAACATATAGCAACGAGCTCTGTCATAGTCCAACAAGTTCACCAGGCGACTACATTATTGAATAATCTCATAGCAAAATCATGTTCTTCAACCGTACATGAAAAAAACACACTAGAGTGTGAATGTTCAATTTAATTCAAAGATCAAGCTCCTTGGCATAAGTTAAGAATTGTAATTCTAAATCCAAATGGTGGTTGTGATCGAGTACAATAGTGAAATAGCGATAAAGTTGATACCGAAGGGTTTGATTCCAATTCTATAACAAGTCAAAAGAAAAAGAAAACCAGGGCGTTGTTCTTAGATTTCTTTTGATTTTTGTTTTGTTAATTTTACGAAATTACAAAATTGAGATTATTGTATTTTTTATCGTTCGATTTAGTGTATTGATTTCCCGTAGCATGGGGGTCCATTGATGTTTCCCTTAAGAGTTTACTACATTATCTTGGTATTCATACTTGTTACTTGTTGTAATTGGGTAAATCACGTCAAATACTATTTTTAGGTCTAATATTGTAATTGACAATTCTGTGAACAAAAAAGACTTAATTAGACTTAATTGAACATGTGTAAAAGTTAAGGAGTGAAGTGTAATTTTGTATAGTTCAATTAGGTTGCCTAGGGTTTGAGTTCGAGTTTGGAAACAAAGAAGAAGTGACGTTGGAATTTCGCTAGCCTCACGCCTAGACATCGCTCGAGCGACAGAAACAGAACCATTGTGCTCGCTTATCGCCCAGGCTTTGCTTAAGCGACAGACCTTTGGCTCGAGCGAAAAGTCCCTTCGCTCGAGTGACATATTTATGCGGTCAGACCTAATTCGTAATTTTAAAGAGTTTTATTCGGCCCATAACACCTAAGCGTCCCAACTATAAATACAGAAGTTTGAGATGAATTTCACAGGTTGCTTCATTATGCTATAACTGCAAAACACTTTCATATCTTTGTTTGAGAGATCCAAGAGGCTATTCATTGATTGATTCATCCTTGTGATCCGGCAACCGAGTTTTGAAAAAACATCAAGGTTCATTAATCCAAAATACCTAGCTTCCTTAAAACTTTAAGGAATGGATTCAAGCACAGGAAGAAGGACAATAATATGTGATTTCTAGGTATCAACTTAAAAGAAACTTGTGCAGAAGATCGTGAGATTGAGAAGCATATCTTGATAGAAGATTGTGAGTCTGTAAGTACAGCAGAACTTGGAAGCTAGATGAGGTCTAGTGGGATTGGCTAGACAATATCTACGATAGCAGATCGCAAGTATGAAATGAGCAGCAGATCTTGGAGTTGCAGGGTTTACAACAGCTAGTAGAACTAGTTTGAAATTGAACTGTACTCAACATTGTCTATAGTGGAGGTAACTGACTTGGTCCCGGAGTTTTTACCTAGTTGGGTTTCTCCGTCATCAAACGATGTTTTCTTTATTACTTTCCAAATATTACAAATACGGTAATTCAACTTATAGAAATTGGATTGTACGCTTAACCATCTAGAAACTAATTAAAAGTGACTTGTTGCTTTAATTAGTATTATTCCGCACGTGAGGTCTAACCTAGTTAGTAAACTACGTATTTTCATTTGTATCAGAGCTTAATTTCGTGTCCTGACCTTACTATCTAGATGAGTACTTTGTTGTCAGTCACACCCTATTTTGATGGTAGTAATTATGCGTATTGGAAAATGAGGATAAGAGCTTTCCTAAAATCTATGGATGAGCGAATTTGGTTAAGTGTGGTTAATGGTTGGACTGCCTTTAGTTCTACGGTTAATAATGAAGTTATCCTCACTCTCATTACTAATTGGACTAGAGTTAACTTAGATGAGTGTAACTAGAATAACAAAACCTTACATGCCCTATTTATG
>CAIGRN010028191.1:0-10615 GCA_903798345.1 Fraxinus anomala
TTTATTTTTTTGTTTTTATTATTGGCCAAAGACCATTTCATCAAATACATTGTCCAACTAGACTAAATGACCAAATTCTCCTATTTGAAGTACATTTTCTTTCAGGGGCATGCAAACGTTAGAATATTATAACAAAATAAGTATAAATTGTACAAAATTTACATCGTTAAAACAAAAAAAAATTTAAAATTTCACATATTTTTTTAAAAAATTAAATTAAATAACTTGTGAGCCATCCCGTCTCGATCCGGCTCGATAAAGCTCGAGCTTTAAAATTTTGGCCAAGCTTTGCCTGGCTCAGCTCGACAAAAAAAAAAAGCATTGTTCAAGCCACACACGAATCGCGAGTTTTAGCTCATGAATCTGCTCGATTCGTTGCCATGCTTAAGTTTAGCTGCACTCAATCTCTATTATTTAGAGTATCCTTAATAGACTCTTTAAATGCAAGATACTATCCATTTTAGAGAGTTAATAATTAAAATTTTTTCCCACAAAATAGGGGAGGTCAAACCAACATTTTGACCTTTGAGACATGTAAAATTTGAGATTTAAATACTAGAAATCAAATGTTTGGGATGAATTGCGATTTACCCTATAAGTTGGTTATATTTATGAAGAAAATATAATCCAATTATCTAATCAATACATTCCTTTTTACAGAATCTGAATCAATTCCAGTTTCACATTCGTTTTGTGTCAAGAAAATAATTAGGGTTAGATCCACCAATAACTACCTAATTTCATACTTAGTATTGCATAGGCTACTCAATTTAATTATGTTAAACAAAATTATCGGATGGCTTGATTGAAACTAAATATGAATTTCGGTATCCCGATGAAGTAAAATTAAATTGAGTAATCAGTACGCTTAATATAAAGTTGAGTGCCCATTCGCGAATTTAGCCCAAATAATCAATTATAGGAAGCACAGTACACGCAACCACCTGAGAGAAAAACTTCATCCTCCGCCGCAGGCCCAACGTTTTAATCCTACAACCGCCGCGGATGGGCCAATCATCTTCCAGCTCCAGATCCAGACCCAGATCAGTCAAACCCGCCGTGATCTCCCCATTGCCGTCAGATTCCGATAAACCAGAGGACATCACTTCCGACACGGATGACGCCATCAGTGGGAATGACTACACGTTGAACCTGCCAGAAGAATGCCTGGCCTGCATTTTCCAGTCGTTATCCTCCGGCGACCGGAATCGATCGTCCCTGGTGTGCCATCGGTGGCTGAGAATCGAGGGCCAGAGCCGACACCGCTTGTCGTTGAACGCTAAGTCTGAACATACATCCTTTATCCCTAAATTGCTCTCGCGCTTCGATTCGGTCACTAAGCTCGCGCTGAAGTGCGACCGTAAATCAGTCAGCATAGGCGATGATTCATTGATTCTGATTTCTTTAAAGTGTAGGAATCTCACCAGGTTGAAGCTCCGTGCCTGTAGGGCGATAACTGAAGATGGAATGGCCGCTTTTGCCCGAAACTGTAATAGTTTGCGCAAATTCTCATGTGGATTTTGCAATTTCGGGGCCAAAGGCATGAATGCCTTGCTCAATAATTGTGAGTCCCTGGAAGAATTATCGGTGAAGCGATTGTCTGGTGTCACTGATGGTGTTGGGGCCGAGCCCATTGGACCGGGAAAGGCTGCTGGAGCTTTGAAAGTTATTTGTTTGAGAGATCTTTACGATGGGCAGTGTTTCGGGCCTTTGATTATTGGGTCGAATAACTTGAGGTGTTTGAAGCTGTTCGGATGTCCTGCTGATTGGGACAGTTTGTTGGTAGTGATAGCACATCGAATTACTGGGCTTGTGGAGCTTCATCTAGAGAAGCTTCAGGTCAGTGATCTCGGGCTCTCAGCCATTTCGAATTGTGTGAATCTTGAAATATTGCATTTAGTGAAAATCCCTGCTAGTACTAATGCTGGACTTATGGCTGTCGCGGAAAAATGCAAGCTGATAAGGAAACTGCATATTGATGGATGGAAAACAAATAGAATAAGTGATGATGGATTAATTGCCGTTGCAACTCATTGTCCTAGTTTGCAAGAGCTGGTTCTGATTGGTGTGAATCCCACGAGGTTGAGTTTAGAGAAGTTGGCGATACATTGTCAGAACTTGGAAAGATTAGCATTGTGTGGGAGTGATACCGTTGGGGATGCAGAGATATCGTGCATAGCTGCAAAGTGTATTGCATTAAAGAAGTTGTGCATAAAGAGTTGTCCAGTATCGGACCATGGCATGGAAGCATTGGCTGGTGGCTGTCCCAATTTGGTGAAAGTGAAGTTTAAGAAGTGTATAGGGGTGACTTCTGAGGGAGTGGATTGGTTGAGAGCAAGTAGAGGTTCTCTTGCTGTGAAGTTGGATGCCATGGAGCCAGAAATACAGGATGCAATTGCTAGTGAGCAAGAAGCTAGTGGTATTGGAATTCCACAAACAGATGACCAAACTAGGGGTATTAATACCGCATCAAGCAATAGCGGGAGGCCAATGTCTTTTAAGGTGAGGCTAGGGCTTTTAAGGGGGAGGAGCTTGGTGGCTTCCAAATTGAGGCGTTGGTCAAGCTTTGGTGGCAGTTCTCGGAATAATTTGGGAAGGACTTGAGATGGTGGGCAATTTCCACTGTTGGTCTGTTCACATTATTCTGCATTATAGTTCTGTATATTTATTTCTCTGCCCTGTTGAATGTCATCCCGTAATCTCCATTATTGAGTTGTCACAGAGCTCCCCCGTGTGCTTGTGTGTCTGATTTGTATGAAGGGATGCTTCTTGACGTGATAGTTGGGGACACATTGCTTCCTTATTTTGAATAGGAATGAGGAAATTCCCAACACTCTTTATAGCTAGACTTGCACTATCCTTAACTGATTAACATGTTTTAAAGCATCAAGTTTACAACTTGCTGTCACAAGCTTTATTCTTGTCCTTAGTTTGGTTGCGGAAATATGTCATGGTGCCAATGATGCCATGCTATGTCAAATTGTTGGATGTCAATCCTTCACATTTCTAATTCTTTCAGAATGTTGATCATTAGAACAAAATGAATTAGTTTCCTGCACTTCATTTTCTTAGTCCCAATCGTGTCATATATGACCATGTAATGAAATTGTATGATTGTCGAATGAGATTAAATGTGTTGTGAAGATCAAATCGTTCACTGTTGATCTTTTTGTGGGCTGTTTTTGACTATTTTCTTTGTACAAGGATAGCCTTGTATAATATAATCCAGTTGTGTGACCTGTTTTTCTGCAACCTATATGAATTGCTAACAGAGGAATCAAACTGAGTGGATATATGAGATGATAAAATAGTTGTTATTTGGCCTCTGGAGTTCAATTTAAGCTCTGCGGGTTTCACTGTTGTATCATAAGGTAATGAGAGGGATAGCTAGATGTCACGCGTTTGTTTTGGAAGCAATTGTTCTTTTAAGGTCAATTACTAAGTGTTCGATTATTCGGCTTGTACTGCGAGGAGAGTCTCATCTTTAGCTTCTTGATCCTACCTTCTTCTGTGCTACTAAACTATTTTTGCAGTATGTTAAGAATGCTTGGAAAGTGTTTATAAACAATTTAAATTATAAATAAATTTAAATGAGTGGTGGACGAAAGTTTATGGTCATAAATTATAAAAGCTTCATTACTACATTCATTACACATTCCAAAGAAACTAGATCTTTAGAAGCCACAAGAAGCTATATTAATCAGATTTGATCAACCATTCCTTCTACGACTTTATGCTGAGATACACCACTTTGATGAAAGAGAGCATTACATTTTTCCATTTAACAGCCCAACAATCAATATATAAAGCATAGGAGGTCTAATAATTGTTCTGTATAACTGACCTTTTACCCTTACATGGATCTTCCGATTAAGAAATAAGGAGTGGGCACACGCTTGAGACTGGAACGTTATGCAGTTAGACTTACATCTTCACCTTTCCACAAACACCTAACACTATTAGACAAAGAGACGTGGATGAGAGCAAGATTATGGTAACTTCTCGTTATTTTTACATATAAATAGGACTAGTTTCATAAAGTGGGAATAAGGCAATGCAAAACAATGGAAGTGAAGAGTTGCCACGAGAAATGGAAAGTGACGATGCTCTCATCTAAATAATGGCAAAGGTGCTGGACAGATTGGTTTAAAATCTTCCTCATGCTCAAAATTTGTATAAGAGCTTCAACTTGATAATATCCAATGAATTTCATAACAAAAATGAGGTGATGCACCATTTGTTCTCCAAGCTGGGACAAAGACCAAGTTTCTTCATCAAGAGACAAACAGACGAAAACCTACTGAGAATTCGCAACTAAAAGAAATTCCTACGCAAAAGATGATATTTTCAGTTTGAACGTGTGAATGAGTTCAATTACAAAATTAAGAAAAAGGATTTTTCGCAAGAATCCATGCGAAGTACCTACTTGTTATCAGATCTTTTCGCCACAGTTTACTGAAGAATACATATACATTTATAAAATTATTTTATTAATCTCGGGAAAACATAATACATAAATGTGATACTTTCAATCTCTTAAGCAACAAACACTTAACATGAAGTTCAATTCAAATTCTCATGCAATGATGATCAGGTTTTGATCAGGGATGTGGATAGACTCCGCTTGGGGGAGGTGCCTGTTGATAGTAATCAGTAGATGGTGGTGGGTAGGTTCCACTTGACTGCCCTGCAAGAGTAGTCATTACAAATTAAATCATACAAGTGTGCATCAAAGCAGTATTCTATAGAAAATCTTAGTACTACGTGTGCATCGTTTTAGCAACATGTAATTGAGATAACCATGTACCTGCTGGAGGGTAACCGCTTGGAGCCTGAGGGTTATATGTGTTAGGTTGTGGAGGGTAGCCCATGGGAGGATATGACTGGGGAGGATACGCAGGCGATTGAGCAGTAGATAAAGGAGATGATGAGTAGGTGCCGGCTGGATTAGGAGGGTACGTGGGGAATGGAGACGGGGCTGCTGAGTTAGGAGGGTAAGGACTTGGATTTGTTGAACTAGGAGGAAAGGGAGATGGGGCTATTGAACTTGGAGGATAAGAATTTCCGGGTGCAGCCGAAGTTGGAGGATAAGAATTTACCGGGGCAGCTGAACATGGAGGATACGAGTTATTGGGGGTAGTTGAATACGGCGGGAAAGGAGGGGGGGCAACAGATGACGGAGGATAAGGGGCGGGATTGGTTGGATTTGATGGAAATGGAGACGAGGCGACTGGATTAGGTAATTGTGTGGGGTATAACATCGATGGATTAGGAGGGAAGGCAGCATTAGGAGGCATTGATGCTGGGTTTGGAGTCGTCAAGTTAGTATAAGGGGCAGCCGTAGTCTGGTAAGGTGGTGCGAGGGTGCAAGCCGGTGGTGGTGGTTGACCTTGTGGTGGCAATCCATTATATGGCAAAAGAGTTGAAATTGTTGCATTTGGTGTTGCATACAGCTGAGGTTGTACTGAAGCATATTTCGACGAGTCCGAATTCTCAGCTTTGTTAATACCTAGAATGAAAAGTAGATATACATTGAATTGCACATATAAATTGATGATTTTGTAAGTGAGATTTATCCAAGTATTCTATACATACCTTGGAGGCCAGCAGGCGGTGGCTGCGATTGATTGCCGGAGAAAGAAATGGGTGCTCCAACCATGATGATCAAGCTTCAAGGGCTAGTCAAAATGATGAAATATCCATTACTTTTATGTAAGCAAATGGAAGGAAGCAAGCAAGAAATTACTCTTCCATGCGTCAGAGAGTTGACTTTTGATCTAACTCATCAATTGCCTTGAAAAACAAAAAATAAGAACGAAAAATGTATTCCCCGCGGATTGATAGTCTCATGAAAATGTCAAAGAATGTTTGTATATTGACAACTTGTTAGTTGGCATGTGCATCCAAACGAGAACACGATCTTGCATTGTTTGCCATTATCAACGCTGTTTTATCTACTCATTCAATGACTACATAGACAAAAGGCTATACCGTCATGGCAAAGAGAAATGAAGCAATAAGTCGAGAGTGAAACTTAAGTCGCTGAAATTATGTAAATCATAACGGATGTATGAAAATTTATTCTACCTCTAGCAAGGTTGATCTTTTCAAACGAAATCTCTAAACTCGATATATTTACATCTAAAAATTTTAAAATCCAGGTGTATGACTAGAATTAGTAGTTAGGCACATCTGTCCACAATGGTTAAAGTCATCTTCTAATAGTTTTGCAGCTTCTTGTAAGCTTTTACATTCATCTAAATTCAGTTTTCAACGTTGGTCAATTGAATCCAAAATACAGCTGCTTTTTAAGACTTAATAATACCAAGCACAGCAATAATTTTGCAGGCTACAAGTTGACTTGGAACAGGGACAAGGAATTTGATGATTCACAACTTGGTCGACTAAACATGTATGGAAAAAGACACCCTTTAGATTGATGGATAATTCTATTTTTATTGAATAAGGGTTATCGAAAATGTGCCACCCTCTCACATACGTGCGGGGCACGCGTGAATAAAAAACTTCCAAATGTGTGGTCTCCATACCCTATTGTGAGTGTAGGTAAAAAATTATGTTAAAAAAAGGGTGTACATATTGCATAACCCTTGGATTGATATAGTTTAAATCAACAGTTCCTAAGTTGATGAGCCCCTATTTGACAACCATTAATTGAGGAAAAAAGAGTTTTGAATGGTGATTTTTAGGAAAATGCGTAGTTCAAAAGTAGGGAAAAATTTTTAGTTTACGTGCAAAATATTTTATTTTGTGAATGTGTGGTTGAAAATGAGTATATAAAAAGAAAGTTTGAAAATAATGATTATCAAACAGGGGCTTAATATGATTTCAAGTAGAATATAATGATATAGTTAGGTATTTTGATACCAAATAAACCCGAGACAAAGATGGCTTTCGGATCGAATCAAAATCATATGATTCGTTTGGAACCTATTATTGAGACTATTTAAAATAGTCGACCCAAAACACACTCTTACCCACAAAAGAAGTTGGAGTACTACATTCAAGTCCCGACCCACTTAGTCGACCTAAGTTGCTACTATATGCCCATTTTTGTGATGTGTATACACAATATACATACACAAGGTTTTGTCCTTAGCCCCTTTGTGAGATAATTGCGGCTTCTTCCTTGGCGCTCTGTTTACTTCCCTTTTTACAGTCCCTTTGTGAGACCCATTATCTCACCCTTCGTCGGCACGTTGGTCGGCGACCTTGGCTACCGGATTCGCCCCTGTTCTGCTCTGTTCTTTCTTGCTCCGCTACTGCCCTTGCTACCTCCTGTGCGTGGCTGTTTTCTACTTGATTCAATTTAATGATTTAAAAAAACTTCACTCTTATCATTTGAGTCAAGTCTTGATCTCTAAAGGAAGAGAATTTCAATTAACAAGAAGCAATTACAGGTTTCAGCCAAAGACCGCGTTATATGACTGAGCTTATCTTTGTTGATGAACCTGGTGAATACATCCTCGACTTTTCTATCAATATCCATATGCCTTATCTCCCAACTTCTACCTTCTATGAGTAACTAGTGTACGAGAATTTTTCAAAAAAAAAAAAAAAATTCTTTGCAAGGCCAAGATGAAAAATACAAATTAATTTATTTATTTTTTAATTTCACCCTTAGACCTCGTGGGAAACTAAAATCTTGATCATTGATCCCGTAATATTTCGCTCTTAATAATTGGACTCGACCTTGATCTTAAAAATAAATTTATTTTACTCTCTGTGGGTAACTAGTGAATGGAAACTCTTTTTCTTTTTTTCCAAGGCCAATATGAAAAAATAAAATTCAAATCAACCTTCTTCTTGCACCAAATATATTTTTGGCGACGTCATACACTATTGTTTCTGAATAGGATTGTGCTAAGAATCATTAGTATCTAAATATGAAAATGGATCGATTTGGAACGTACCATCTCCGGATATAATAAGTGACTTATTATGTATTGTGTGGCGTCATCCAAGGCGACTTAATCGTGAAGAATTAAATTAATTATTTCAATGTTTAATTGTGATATATGACTAATTCATTTGATGATATTTGAGATTATTTTCTCATGCTATTTACTTAGATAAACATGTCGTGATAGAATCATTGATTAAACCATTGATCGCTATATTTGATCATGTAAAACTTTTTTCTGGACATTGGTGACGTGACACATAAATGAATTGATGAATAAATTTATGATAAGTTTCAAACATTAAATAATTCATCATTTAATTGGCGTACGAGTAAAATAACCAAGCTAATAATTCCAATGATGTGTAAAAAGGTCAGCAGCAACATAAGCATTTGTCGTTATTGGATGCATGGGAAGTTTTAGATTAATTCGGGGCCAAGTTTCGAAGAAACTCAAATTGAATTCATCCAAAACCCCAGTTTTGGGTAGGAACGTCAATTTGGCTCGAATGGCCCATGGCTCAGTCCCGAAAAAGTCCGGGTCTGCTTGGCTCAACTTGTGGCTCAAGAGAATTGAGTCAAGGCTCAGTCGAGCCTTATTTTTGGGCATCGGAGAGTCGGCCCATGTTTTGAAATGCAGGCTCGGCTAAGGTTTTTTAAATATCTTTTAATAAACTATCAAATCATAATTATATTGTCATGAATCATCAAACAGTTTCTCCAAAATTGCACATAATTATGTTGTTAAAAAAAAAAAAAACAAAAAACAAAAAAGCCAGCTCGGCTCAATAATGCGATTTTTTGGCAGAGCTCGGCTCAGCCAAAACAATCCGAAACGTTTTTTACCCGAGCCGCGACCTTCGGTACTCGTTTACATCCCTAATTCCTTGCCTCCAAAAACAAGAAGATAAATGGTGAATGACGAAATTTGAAGACGGTAGGAGGGCGAGGTTAATGCTCTGTTTCATGTCAACAAATTTTGCAGCTTTAAATTGAAAAACAAGAAGATCCACAAGATTTTCAAACAAGAACAGATTAAAATCTGCAAGTACACTACCTAAATTACAAATAAGCTGTAAAAACAGAGGGAGCTGCAGTTGAGCCGGCCTCTTGACAATTATTTGAAAACACACATGGACACAAAATAGCTGGGTAGAGAGAACATAGCATGGGGATATTATGAAACCCATTACTCTACATGCGTCCACGAAAAAACAGTTTACAGGCAACTAAGCAAGCTTTAGTTTTTTCAAAAGCCATGTGACGATTTGGCGCTTTATGGTTCCTCGGACGGGAGTCACAAATGGGTTCATTCTGATTTTGTTTGTCTTCTCTGAAAATGGGGTTTTGCAGAATCAGACTCCAAATTCTTCATGCTCTTTTGCGTCTTCATTATGAATGTCGAGGGTTGTACGCGTTTGTGAGTTTCTTCTATGGCAAGGGGAGGGGGCCGACTTTATATAGAGGGATTTTTGCATGAGTCAAGTCAACGATTTTGCACTTTCATCCCCGTTTTATCTTTAGTATTTAACTATCCAACCTTTTAACTTTTATAACAATTTTGTAGTTTTAAGTTTTAAAAGACAATTTTATTTTCAAGTTCAAGTAGTAAAGATGAAAGCATTCCCTGTCTCAACCCCCATTGCTCACCCTCGAATGGAGCAGGGAATCCATGTCCATGTTCCTACCCAACCACTTATCATCCCTATCAAATAGGCAATCTATATAAGAAAGCAAAACCTTCAACGACCTTGCCTCATTTACGTAACAGGTATACGTGCAAAATCAAAGGGAACTTACACCCTGTTTGCTAAAACTTTTTATCAACCTGTCAAATTTCAATTTTAACCACAATTTTTTATTGATCTCATAACTTTTATGAACTTTTCAACCACGCGTTTCATCAAACTTTTATCAAAATACATTAAAATATTTATCAAAATCTTTATTACACATGCCAATTGCCCAAAATAGTGGATAGGGCATATACAACGAGAGAGGAGGCATGTAGAAAAGGAAGAAAGACTAAACGTGGATATAAGGGTGGCAAAATTTCCCCAACCTGCCTGCATTCCTCGAATTCGGCCCAAATCGATTTGTTAAATAATCGTCGAAATAATTAGTTTGCAACAATCTACTGTAATCCATTTGGAGGTGGAATAGTATATGCTAATAGGTAATTGTATTGTAGAAATTAGAATACTAATTGGTAGGAAGAAGATTATATAGTAAGCACTAATTGTATTGTAGATGTTAGAATACTAAATGGTGAGATGAAGATTGGACTGTAAGAACTAATTGTATTGTAGATATTACTTATTAGAATACTAGAACTGAATTAGAAATATAGAATGTAGAGAGAATTGTGATGTGGAAAAAATGAAGCTGGGAGTGGGTATTTACAAAATAAAAATCTTTTTTTAAAAAAGTTTTAAAATTGACCAATGATAAAAAAGAACTTCAAATATTATGATTGTTGATGGCCCCCAAAGGTCACAATTTGGCCCACGAGCCGTGCCCTACCAGCTTGTCAATTGTTTTAGAGCTCAACAATAAAATCTATTTTTCAATGGACTATAGTAGTGAGAAAATTCAAACTACGATAGATGAAAATATTTGTATGAAGACGGTATTGCTTGGGACTAAAAGACAGGAATATAATTTACCATAATTTTTTTTACGAGTTTTTGAATG
>CAIGRN010028195.1:0-45976 GCA_903798345.1 Fraxinus anomala
AGGAAAATTTTAGTATAATTCTTCGACAAGAAGACGTCTACTCATGGTACTTAGATTATTTTTCCTAGTTTATTATAGGGGGTATTAGTCTTTCAAACTTTCTAGTGTTCGCCCCCTGCGCTAGCCAATTGTAATTTCCTGCTTTCGTCAATTATAATTTCTTGCTTTCAGTAATCAATGATCAATTTCATTTCAATTGTATTTCAAGCTTTCTATTATTTGTGATCAAAATCTCTTTCGTCCCGAAAAAAAGCAGAAAGTAGTTTAACGGAGCAGACTAGTTCCGCACAGTGTCCCTTTCTTTGCTAAGAAAAAAGGCACCCCTTGAAACGTTGTCACGATCCATTGATTGGGTTCCCTACTCCCCGATTGGTAACACTTATCTGTCTCTATATATTGCCCCCGTCACTCTGCTCTTTAGCAGAGCACCATGGCATACCGTTTTGCCCTTCTTTTCCTCTCCTCAATCCTTCTCGCGACGCCTTTTTGGTCCGCCGTAGCAGGTGGCGACGCCGGTGAAGTGGACGATATTCTGATCCGTCAAGTCGTTGATCAAGGAAATGCTAACGATGATAACTCGTTGACCGACGATCATCATTTTGAGATCTTCAAGAAGAGGTTCACAAAGACGTATGCTACCAAGGATGAGCACGATTACCGGTTCACCGTGTTCAAGGCTAACATGCGCCGCTCCAGGCGCCACCAGAAGCTCGACCCCTCCGCCATCCACGGCGTTACTCAGTTCTCAGATCTCACTCCCAAAGAGTTTCGCCGACAACACCTCGGCGTCAACAGACGCTTCCGCCTCCCCGTTGACGCTAACAAGGCGCCGATCCTTCCGACCAATGATCTTCCCACTGACTTTGATTGGAGAGACCAGGGTGCCGTCACGCCAGTCAAGAATCAGGTTAGTTTAGCTGAGATGCAACTTTTTTTTTATTGGAAATGAGCTGTTGAACCAAGACTTGAACCGATGCTAGAAAAGGAATTCAACTTTTCGATTTTAAATTTCCTATGTTACCCAGGTGTTGACTTTGAACCTAGTGCTTAATTTGGTAGTTCTCTGCATATGATTCTCACTGGTTATTCTCGAATGTGTAAACTAGGGTTCCTGTGGGTCATGCTGGTCGTTTAGCACCACTGGAGCACTGGAAGGTGCGAACTTTTTGTCTACGGGAAAGCTTGTGAGCCTCAGCGAGCAACAGCTTGTGGATTGTGATCATGAGGTGGGACTTTTAACTCTCTTTTTAAGTTTTGGCCTTCTAATGCTTTGTGTTTTTGCCTTTGACACCTAATTTTGTGTCTTTTTTCCCCCCATTTTGGATGATCTTGACTGTGATTTGATAGAAATGCACGTTAGGTTACATATTCTGGATATTCGGATGGCTATTTACTGGTGAAGCTTTTCTCCTATTAGAATGTTTGGAGGATTTGAGAGAATTTTGGTTGAACTTGTCTGTGATTAGATAAGGATTTAGGAATGCACAGCCGGTTATATGTTCTTGATATTCACTTGAATGGCTATTTATTGTAGTTTTTCTCCTATTAGAATGTTTGAATGATCTGAAAGATTTTATATAAGTGATCAAATGATTCATTTGGATTTCGATACCAAATTTTAATAATATCTAATATAGAATTTTCTGTTAAACTTGTTGAAATCAAATTATTTGCTCAGCTATCTTCAAATTCTGGGTTTTTGAAGTGGTGGTTAGATGGTGTACTATGTTAAATGCATCTTTATGGAAGGACTCATAAAAGCTCTATAAATCTTGAAAAGTTAGTGGTGTATGATCTGCCATATATGTGCGCACTTGTCCCTGTTTAGATTAGATTCTCATCGATCCTGAACGCCTAAACATGGTAGTTCTTCTTGAGAATTTGGCCCGTTTGCATATTTTTGTTATGTTTTGGAGTAGGCATAGTATTATTATTTGTGTTACATTGACTGGTTAGATTCCTATTTTCCCCTCTAAATTACTAATTCTAGTTTGTATTTATATCAATTTCCACTATTTGTAGTGTGATCCAGAAGAAAAAGATTCATGCGACTCTGGCTGTAGTGGGGGACTGATGAACAGTGCTTTTGAGTACGCTCTTAAAGCCGGTGGACTCATGAAGGAAGAAGACTATCCTTACACGGGCACTGACCGTGCAGCTTGCAAATTTGACAAATCCAAGATTGCTGCAAAGGTTGCCAACTTTAGTGTCGTGTCCCTTGATGAAGATCAAATTGCTGCAAATCTCGTTAAGAATGGCCCTCTTGCAGGTACTGCTTTGCTGTTCCTTTCATATTAGCCCTGTTGAAATCGAGTTTTAGGAAGTATTATGTTGCAACAGCAATTGTTTGTTGGATGCAGTGGGTATCAATGCCGCCTTCATGCAGACATACATAGGAGGGGTGTCCTGTCCATACATATGCTTTAAGCGGGTGTTGGATCATGGAGTGTTGTTGGTCGGGTTCGGTGCAGCTGGCTATGCTCCGATTCGACTGAAAGAGAAGCCATATTGGATTATCAAGAATTCTTGGGGAGAAAAGTGGGGAGAGAAGGGATACTACAAAATCTGTCGTGGCTATAATGTTTGTGGGGTGGACTCGATGGTTTCCACTGTTGCAGCTGTTAGTACCTAAGTGTAGGATATGATGTTGGCAGTCGTATTTTCTCACTTCGTTTCTGTTTCTGTACGTAAGTTATGTATAACTGATTTACTTTTTAATGGCAGATTAGGTTTGTTGGGGGTTATGTATTTGCTTAAACGATAAAAATGTCATCATGTATTAATAATTACTGCTGCTTGTTACAGTATTTCAGTCCCTCATAATGTGATTAGGTCTCAATAATTACTGCTGCTTGTCATAGGATTTCAGTCCCTCATAGTATGATTAGGTCTCATTTGCTGTGAGAATTGCTTCCCACAGGAAAAAAATGAATGAATAATTATAATGGTAAATTTCACGTCATTTTTCACCCTCAATTACTGAAGTGTAAAGGACTTTTGGTGAAAGTGAGGGAAACAAATGAAAGCTTGACTGAAAAACCTTTTTTCTAATGTCTAATATCTGAGCAGTGGAGCAGGGGGACGACAAGAGCTTAGGAGGCACGCAATAGAGCACCGAAGGGCTGGGGAGAGACGGGTCAGGCAAGGACCATATACGCTGGAGGAAGGGAAGGGTGGAAGGTACATTAGGATTATTACAAAAATTAGACCTGTTTTTAAAAATATTGGAAAAGGACAATAACGTAAATGAGAAAACAAAAACAACATATTTATTAGATTTCCTTGCAACTAAATGTTTTAACAAAATCCATGCCAATCTACATAAATAAAATACAAGCAAGGATAAGATTTTATCATCCAATTGTTACAACTAATCATGGCTGCTGAAATCAGTTAAATAGCAGCAGACCTCACGGACAGCTTAATCTTCCTAATGACAAATAATATAAGAGAGAGTGTGCTCAATGCAAAAGCTTTTCCAAAGGCAATAAATTCCGAATTTTATTGCCTCTTCCATGCAGGGCCATCCAGACGAAAGAATCAAGAAAGAAACATCCCATGATTGTACACATTCGAAGTACTAATAAATCATTAATTGGCCATAATTTAATATGATAGTAGAGTATCATTCCTCCTCATAATCAAGCAAGGTAAACGAGTACGGATAGAACTTGTAACCATCTCCCTCATAGAACTTGTTTTGAAACTCCACCCAGTGAAGCCTTAATGCATGCAGGAAGGCACTGAGAGTTTCCATAACTAACAACACTCCAACAGTCGCAAAAATGAAGATGACGATGCCAACTATAAGAATAATTACGTTATTGTACCTGCAGCAAATAGATGGTTGAATAGTTTTAGGCTTGTCCTTATAATTGCATCCACATTTCACACGTTAATCATGCATTTTTATAGTTCCTTGGGCTTAGTATACTTGGGAAAGGGTTCCAGTGCATTTATGATGTTATTATGTCAAAGAAAATCGTAACTCAACTCCAAAATTAAAAGAAAACTAAAAAAAGTATATAATTTCCTAAAAATCGGGATTGGATGTGCCAGTAAAGGTTAAACATAGTTCCTTTTCCCAATAGTGGATTTGATAATCTACTATCAAGTTAAAAAAATGTGTATAATAGATTCACTTACCCCCAAGCAAGAAGAAGAACCTTCTCATAGAACACGCTGGACAACTCAGAGTGAGCAAGGCTGAAGAGAACCAGAAAAAAAAAACATTAGATTATTAGCATCTATTTATCGATATAATGTATTGAATAATATTTAATAAAACATGAAACAAAGAGTTCATGATTCTGAAACTAGCATAGACTTATTGTCATTTAAACCACTGGTGTGAATGGAGATGTCTACCTAACATTAGGCATTTTTCACAGTTAAAGCAAATATTCACTGCTTATTCGTGCACAAATTTACCGAGAATTCATGCTCTAAAATGAAACTGAAGGCATGTGATCAAAGTTTTCAGATTTGACCCAGCCATTGACCTGGTTGAAGCACTGAGCCAATGGGTAATTGGTTCAACCGGTGGGTCATAGTAAGATCAAAAGTCTAGCTACAAAATATTTTTTAAATTGAAATAGGAGGAATAGATAAATAATAAATGTAAAAGTTAGAGATGGTTTCACAAGTCAAATATGAATATCAAGTAATTTTTAATTATTTTCAGTCAAGTAAAATATTATGAAGAGTATTTCTTCCCTCATATTTTTAAGTGTTTTTATTTATCATGTCTATACTAGTATATTAGTATCCAATTTTTTCATTTCTTTTATCATTTGTTTTGATCTCTGCATCTCTGTTTTATGATTTTGTAATTTATGAACTTCCTTCATAATGTTAAAATTGTATTGAATTAGTAAAAAACCAAAGTCATGTATAATAAGTGTCAACTTAATGAATCTTTCAAATATTTTACGAAAAAAAGTTAAGGGAATTATATTATATATATTTGGAGTAGGAATATTGCATGAGGATTGGTGGTGGGAAAATGGAAGGCATTGTGATTTCGGAGGGAGATCCATGTTTCAAAACTCCTCTCAAACACACAAGTTTTTGATGTATCACATGAAAACCAGCAAGGTCAAGGCAAACTGGGTCACTGCTTCACCATAAAATCTGTTCAGTTTCGACCGGTTCCCTTGAGAACTGGTCCAACTAGGTGACCCAACGGGTCGGCGGACCGGGTTCAAAACAATGCATGTGATGCTAACAGTTTGTTTCCGCTTCAAGGTGTACTTGAAGGTTCTGAAAGTATACCTGAGTGCCCATAGACGAAGATATGAAGCCGTGTTTGAGACTGCGCCAAGTACAAATTCTATTGTATGAATGAGCTGATGTACAAAAACTTCACTGAATTCAAACTCCTCATGGCCATGAGAATCATGATTTGGTTCCGACTGCAAAGACTCTTCTGAGTCTGGAAGTGGTGCATAGGACTCTCCGTGGTGCCTCTGCAGAAGCATTTTATAAAAATGGCATAAGAATGAGATAGTTTTGCACCAGAAGATTAATCCAGTAATTATGTAGAAAATAAGAATAGAGAAATAGAATACATTGTGTTGTAACTTCAAAAGGAAAGGCTTTGGTAGCAGCATCCATGGAACAGAGACGAGGGCCAACAGTAATAACACAAGCTGGAGAAGTTTGATGAACAAGATGAGTTTCAATCAAATAAAATAAAATGAGATGGTTTGAAGGTAAAAAGAAAAGAAATCTGGAGAAGAAGTATTTCGCTTAGAATAATTAATCAACCTGAGTTGTTTTCTGCCCAGGAAAAAGCTGGTTTTCACCAAGTTCATCAGTAGGACTCAGGAACATATATATCATTACATGATACAAATCAGATTTGGATCCAGTGCACCACTTTATGATTACAAGGACAGAGAGGTAGCCAAAAAGACTATTCAAAAATATCAGCTGGGGTATAAATTGGAACCTGAAATTGCATAGATGGTCCATAAGTTGAAGAGAAAATAAACTAACAGCAAAAGCATCTAATCTAATAAAGAGGTATATGATGATGCAAGTGCACAGTGTTTGGACATATCAAATTCAAGTCGATAAAAGAATTATTAGCAAGGAACAAACTAGAACTTACCATGTATTTATTCTATTCCCAAAGAATTTCGCATTAAAATAGCTCAATATTATTCCAAGGTTCATTTGGGCCACCCCAATAAGAATTGACATTTTCATTTTCAATGAATTAAGGAATGGCAGCTCACTGCGAGTACCGTGCCATGCGGGATCCACACCAAATGGATAAGTGTCAAGCACCTTGATCAATCCCACAGTAGTTGCCTCACTACATTCGGAAAAGTCAAATACAGGAAGAGATTATGCAACAACAATAAAAGATTCTAGGTAACTAACATTAGGGATACCTGCAAGACGGATCACGGCATGAATATGCAGAACGGCCAAATAATTCGAATGGCACAGAGAAAAATTCATTGTATATTAACCCCGTATAAATTGAGAACAGTGCCATTAACATAATAACGTAACGTCCGCCAAAAGTCATTTCCATGATATCTCCTAGTTTCTGCATCCACAGAGAGTATAGTTTAGTCAACTCTCAAACCACTAAGCTAAAAACTTGAGGGACAGCAGGCTGGCCAAAAAGGTTTTCACGAACGAAGCATCCATGTTTAACCGGAAAGTCTATCAAGATCATCAAAAATTAACTAAGAAGTAATCTAAGTATTCCAAGGGTCAGCAATATATATTTTTTCCATCAAATGTCATAAGCTATATATGTAGTCCTAACAGTTGCTACTTACTGTAGAGCTCTAAATTATGGGATAATAGCAATTAGAAAACTTGAATGTAGTGACCAAACTCGTGAGGGAAGAGTGTATGAGATTAAAGCATATGTCGTAAGACTGTAAGACAAGTTTTTAGTGTTTAAATTTGTTTAGCTAATTAATATACCATTTCCCTCTATCGTTCTGAAATAGTGTTTAAAGTTGTTTCAATAATTAGCATGTCTTTCTCATATTAGGAACACTATTCATGGTTAGCAGCTCAACTTATAACAAAGGCCCTCTTTTGAAATATCACATGGGCATTTATTATTGCACACTTTCAAGAGCATCTCCAACTATACCAGTTCATCTGATCCTCTAATCTACAAGATAAACTCATCAGATCATTCAATGGTGCCAAAAAACATTATTCTACTAGCCAAGCATAGTCAGAATATGAAATGCAACATTTGTCTTCTAAAAGAAATAAGTGTAAAAATATAAGTATAGAACAAGTACCAACTAATGCTAAAAGTAGGACCCTTTTGATTATTATCCTCAGAAATGGGAAGTGGCATTTTAAACGAATGATGGAAGTACATATATACGGAGTTACATCAGTTCATGAACTGGTATAATATCTAAATTAAATCAGGTTTGGCTAACTGAAAAAAAGAAGAAATACCTGACTTAACAGCTTTTTTTCTCTGATTATAAAATATAATGTTGCAAGTAACAGGCATATTCCATGTCCCCAGTCGCCAAACATCACAGCAAAAAGAAATGGGAAGGTCACAATTGTGTATACACCAGGATTTGCTTCCTGATACTTGGCGACTCTGGAATAAGATAAATCAAACTATATGAATTCAGCAGCTCGCACTTAGAAGCACCCTTCGGGCACAACAACAACAAATTTACAAAGCTTGTGATACGAAGAGTCCAGTATACTTTAGTAACAACACTTCCACTTTCCTTGGAAAAATCACCAACACCCTGGCCCACCACGAGAGAACAAACACCCACTGATATATTCACATAGAATCGTTTTTAAGAATTTTTTATCAGGAATATCCAATTTCTCATGTATAGGAAGATAGATAGCTAATATAGCAAGTTTGACTAAATCTTTTTTCCACTGTATGTCACACGTTTCAAATCTTTTGTGATTTTAATTGTTCCATATAGTTATTTTACTCTCTCAATCTCTTAACAACCCACCCTTCTGCGGACCAGCTTTGTCCCCATTTCTGTTGATGGTTTGGAAGTGACAAAACGGTGAGAAGAATCTATCACATATTATTAAGTTCAATTGATTATTAAGTTCCAAAACCCATACAAAAAGTAGTATGACGATTCAAAAAATGTGGTCTCCAATCTTTCAGAATGTCATCCAACTCTAAATGCTCAGGAAGTTGGACCAGAGAACAGCAAGTCAATGAATTACATACAATATCAATTGGATGCAACTAACCATAGACAAAACATGTGGTTCATCCAACTCTTTTAATTTCAAATAAAATCGACACAAGTTACAATGTTGTTTCCAATCAAGAGTTAATCCATAAAAGCGAATTTTGGACTTTCCATACACTTAAATGATATCTCCAAGACCGTTTAACAATTCCCCATATTAGATATTATGAATAGAGTAAAACTCACCCATAAGCGTCAACAATCTCTTGAAAGGCAGAAGTAAATTTGTTTGTTTGAAAATATGTAGGCGGCATCTCTCGTGTATGCAAAATTTGGAAAATAGCATCAACCTGTGAATTGCAGTCCTGTGTTGCACGATGTAATGCATCTTGGATCTGCAAAATAAAAATCCTCATTAGAACTGACTAACTCTATCCATTTATATGAAAGGTGAAACTTCGCAAAACAAAGCCAAATGCCAGCAACTAGGGCTGTCAATAGATTGGATTTTGATTCGAATTCGATAAAATTAATGAGAGGTGTATTTAAGGTTTCAGTCCGATGAATCCAATAATCCGTTAACTAAATATGGATATAGGTCAATCTGATTCCATAACAACTCGATCCAATTTGTTATAATAATATAATACATTTATATATTACCGCATAATTTATTACATATAATTTTTTTATTTTGAAACTTGTATTATACTTGACTTTTAATGAAGAATGTCAAACCTATTAAAAGAAAAAAGGAATGTGTAAAATATTCCGAATTGAATATCCGATAACATAGCAAATCGAATATGGATTTAACAATTAAATATCCATTGGACTATCGAATTGGATCGGATATGGGCAGATCCGATCCATTTACAACCCTACCAGCAACATGTCTCAGCTCCCTCATACTCTTCTTTTCCTACAATTGTATAGCAGAACGTGATTACAGAATACTTACCTGTTTTCTAGCAAAAACAGGACTCCACCCTTCTGCCACCAGACATTTCTTTGTAACGTCAATGCTAAGCATGTTTAGAGTGTGGTAAATGGATTTCTCCCTCCTTACCTATGTCAGCACACCAAGATATAATTTAATGAATTTGTAGAAAGGCATAGTTTCACAGTATAATGCAGAAAACAAGTGAAATCCACTTAACACACTGCATTTTAACTTAAGTATAGACACCATAAAAGTTAAAAAGCTTATGTGACGATTAACAGACCAAAAAATTCCAACGCTCAAACTGTTCTCCAATAGTTTGTAACAAGTTGCCACGATGCACAATTCCAGCATCAATGGTAGTCTTTAACTCCGACAGTCTCCCTGAGACCTGAAGAGGGAAGATAAAAATTTGTCACTTCAAATCATTTGATAACAAGATTACATTTTCAACAGTTTCTAAAACTCACTTTTAGAGTATACCTATGGAACCAAGATATAGTCATATTCCAACCGAAAAATCTGAGTAGATTGAACACGCTTAACCATTGCCAGAGTTAGCCACATTCTGAAACCCATTAAATTTCTCTAGTTCTTGACCTAGGTTTGAATTAAACCCTAAATGTCATGATTCTCTTTGATAACCACACCCAAAAATCCATCAAACTTCTACAATCAGATGATCCCTTGGTTATGATTTTTTGGAAGAGTGACAACCTTTCTTTACACTGCTATTTTGCATCTTTGGATCATACAGAGTAGCCAAAAAATTTTCAAAGAAAGTGACTTGACTTCCTAGAACCACGTGGAAGAAAATAACAGTAATTGAAGACTGCTAATATCAATAAAATAAGGACACTAGAGTAGCCAAAAAGTTTTCAAAGAAAATCTGACTTGACTTCCTAGAACCACATGGAAGAAAATAACAGTAATTGAAGACTGCTAATATCAATAAAATAAGGACACTAGAGTAGCCAAAAAGTTTTCAAAGAAAATCTGACTTGACTTCCTAGAACCACATGGAAGAAAATAACAGTGATTGAAGACTGCTAATATCAATTAAAAAAGGACACTAGTGTAGCCAAAAAGTTTTCAAAGAAAATCTGACTTGACTTCCTAGAACCACATGGAAGAAAATAACAGTAATTGAAGACTGCTAATATCAATAAAATAAGGGCACTAACAGGCAAGGCGAAAAAGTCATTTGTCTCTTTGGAACATGGAGAGCAACCTTAATTTTTTCCTTGAAACAAATCGGATTTGACCACATGGAAGCAAATAATTTAGTGACACTGAAGACTGTCTACGTCAATACAACAAGGACACTAACAAGCAAGGTGGTGATGAAATATTATGAAGGAGCAATGCAGAGAGAACACAAGAGCTCCGGAGAGAGGGGAAGGACAACTGTAGATCTGAATCTGGTTAAATTATATTACATACCTCGTTGATTGTTTGAGCTTGCTTTCCTAGGTCTTCAACAAAAGGGTAACGATTTGCTCCAAAAGCATCACATATTTTTAGAATTTTATTCTTTGCCCTTTCTCCAGAAAAGAAGACCGCAAATACATTTTTCTCAACCTATAAATAACAATCACGTCAATTATCCTCTTTTGGTTCCAAAAACAAAGCCAAAGTGTCATAACGAAATATTTACATAGGTTGTCAAGTATTTAAGAAACAAATCTCTATATGTAGTGCACGCATGTACATTAAAATTACTCATGTTATAATATTTGTCTAGTACAATTCATTTCTAAACGAGATATCCATAGTGGCTAAGGTGAACTGCAGAAATGATATTCTTTTTGGACATCCAAACTTCATACATTAGTTTTCAGATATTATTTTAACAACAAATTTCTACATTAACAAAATTTCCTATTTAGCGTGATAAAAATGGAAATTCTGTTATGTCGTCTCAAGAAATTTATTGTGATGTACATCACGTACACGTACATCGAGAGATAAGACAAGTTCGTGGGGAATCCAGAGACAAGTTAGGATCCCTACAAATTTTCATGTTACCTTGATTTATTAGGCCTCTGTTTGGGCCACATTAAAATTCTCATTTTCATTCTTCTTCTCATTTTCAACCACACATTCTTCAATGAAATAATATTTTCCATCCCATCAATAATTTTTCCTTTTTTTTCAACCACACATTATCTATTAATTTACTATTCCAAAATACATTCTTCCAAAATAATGTGACTTAAACACACCCTAGATATTTTTCTTCCCCAAAGGGGACGAGTATAGCTATCTAGATGCCTAGCACAATAAAATGGTGATTAAGAGAGGATTCAACAAGTGCAGAGTGTCATAATACAAAAAGATTTGAGAGTATATATTTGTATGTGTATTTAGGATACTTCCTAGTTCAAGTGAAAAACTAAAACCAAACACACAACGCAAACAGACGGCAAAAGTCGTGCATCCACAAAGAACTATCGTACTCTCTTATGGTACAAGAAACCATAATAATTGCATGCCCTAGGCTAAATCATGAAGTCTGTAAGAGCCTGCTGTAATGTAAATGATCTTATTATGAAAACAAACTAAAGTGTTCTACAAAAACCTTCTCTCCTGAAACAGGATCTGTAACTGGGTTATCAACTACGGCCTGCTTCAAAAACACGTTACCCCTGGTAGCTCGGAATAAAATCCTCTCAAAGGCAATTGATTTTT
This sequence comes from Fraxinus anomala, assembly GCA_903798345.1. NCBI lineage: Eukaryota > Viridiplantae > Streptophyta > Magnoliopsida > Lamiales > Oleaceae > Fraxinus > Fraxinus anomala. The sequence continues at coordinate 11,815 of CAIGRN010028195.1, forward strand.
CCCTGGGAACAAGTCCTGTGACAAATCCCAACTTAACTTGCTTGGATGGATCAGTCGTCGTTTCCTACAGATACGAAAAATAAAATTTTACTCTAATGGAGGAAAAATCACCTGATACTAAAAGATTAAAGTCAGAAACTTGTACCTGCTCTGATAACAGTGGAGTTTCCAATGATTCTTCACCGCTCTGATTTGAAGCATATTCTCTTTGGAGAGCTTCAGCGCCACTCATTGCAGATTGAAAAAATTCACCAGCCTGAGGGAAAAAAATACCATCTGTGCTATCAAATTCAAACAGATATTATATCTAGGAAAATAGGACTAACTAGGCATGGAGCTGGTTTTAATTCTGAGTTAGGAGAGCAAGGGTGGAGAATCCTACTTATTAAGAAATACTAAAATAAGAACCAAAGGGTAGAAGTTTACTCCTTATTCTAGAGTCAGACCTCGTAAGAAAAAATTAAAATTAAAATGGTTGACGAAGCAGTGGCTTCAGTGACCACATAGGGAGATAAATTGCGACGATAAACATATTCTTTAAGTCCAATTCCACACCAGATAGAACAACTCATAAATATCAATGGAAACACAATCAGCATTTATGTATCTATTATGTCATATGCAGAAACCTAAAAGATTATTAAAAACTGCATCACTAACGATGACGATATATTCAACTCTTTCCTTGCCTATAAGCGCACCCTGGCACTAAGTAAATAAATTAATCTTTAAATTTAGTGAATATAAAGTAAGGCACCCATTCTATCAAAAAGTTTGATTCTTTATCGACTTTCTTATGAAAAGGAATTTTTAAATAACCATTATAAACATCTACATCGTGTCATGGATAAAGGAAAAAATGGTAGACGTAGACTTAACAATTCTTTCATCCTTCTAAGTTTTTTTTGTTCCACGAGTGGAGTGACAATAGATCTGCTAAAACAAACTATGGTGACTAACAAATAGATAAGACACACCTTCTGTATAACAAGCTTGTACTCAGCTAGTTCGTTGTAGGAGCGCTGTAACTTCTCACCATTTGCATTAATTTCAACCAGCTCCGCTTCAAGTTCACCAAGCTTAACCTAAAATGCACGCAGATTCAGGACTAGACAACTCCCAAGAAAACTGCAATTTCAGGGACTATAAGTATCTATACATACTTCCAGGTCTTCCAGATTGAGATCAGCTTCTGTCACAGATCTTACTGCAGGTGAAAAACCTGCCTTTGAAATTTGCTCCCGGAAAAATCTTAATTTGCGTGCCATCTCTCCACATCTTTTAATCTTCAAAAGAGGGAAAACCAACAATTAATTTCACAAATGGCATACTCTTAGGAGAATAGAATTTGACATCCCAAGCAGTATAAATAAAAAATAGATAAATAGTAAGCAGTCTATCCAGCTCATAAAAGCATTGGGAGCGCCACAGTATCCCATCTGTGTACAAACTGAAAATCCATAGAACAGAAGAATGTAATATAATTTAATAATTTTTAAGCAACACTTTTCACATCCCAAAATGAACTGGAGTTGAACCCGCAATATTAAAAAAAGTTCATGATCCACCTCGTTATAATGATAAGGATGACAATCGAGCACACAAACATTCATTTCGAGAAATTATATAAATCCTACCCAAAAAAATTTCACCTTCTTCAGGAATTCTTTGGTTGCTATAAGGTAAAGAAAAACAGAACTTTAAATAGTTCTACGCACACGCGCCCCTTATACATTTACATTTTAGTGATAAAAAAAATTATTGCAACAGCTCACGTATCGAGAGAATGAACAAGTTACCTGATTGGCATAGGTTCGCTGAAATGGGCTTTTTTCTGCATTCAGCTGAAAGGGGGAAAAATCAAAACACCATTCAGCGAAAGGAATTATTGTGATAATGCTAGCTCCTTGATCCATCTCTATTCTAATTAAGGAACATATTTATCAAATAAAGGAAGGAAAAATAGTTTTATGTACGAGCTAAGGAACTGAACATTAGCACATGCAAAAAACACAAGCATAGTTGATGCTAAATTGCTGATTATTGTTAGTTTCTATGTATATAAGGACATCAAAGTAAGAGACCGAACTGTCATCCTCTTCAGTCATGAAAATATTTAGCCTATATTCTGTGGAAACCACTTGCATGTCTAAGCAATGCCTTGCCCGATTCTATAACTACAAGCTATTCCCTATCTATACTAATTTGTATAACTTGTTAAGTTCTAAACACAAGTTCTTGTATCACATAATGCAGAAATTTCCATCTTTCACCTTCACTAGCATGTCGCATTAACCTTCACTTGCATGTCAGTAGATTCAAAGTCAAAATAACACTGAAACACATTAATTATTAATTCCATCAGATTTCATACTATCTAATCCAGACATAAAAATCTTCTGCTCACGCTATTCAATCAAAACTCCTGGCTAATATCCTACAGGAGTAATTACTTCATCTATTTACAGGAATAAGCTCATCAGTAAGTGACACAATTTAAACCTCAAAAGCTGAGAAATATGAAGCTCGGTTATCCCTCCAAATAAGTGAATCTCAGATTTAAAATTCCCAATTGCAGCAAAACACTAGCGAAGGCATACAAACAGAATCCGCAACTAACATAACATCAATTCAACAACTCCATAAAACTAATCAAAATATTCTCTATATACACATTAGAGGAGAACTAGTTACGTCTTTGAATTGGATTAGGCCGAGGTCACCGAGGTAGGAGATGGTGCGGTGAGCGGACTCTATGGGGATGATGATTTGGACTAGGTGCATCGGCTCGGACCGCATCAGATCCATCGGCGGACAGCATCCTCCTCTACCCCGCTCTCCCATTTTGCACCCTCCGATTCGATTACTCTATTCACTCTCTTTTTCTCTCTCTATATGCCAGCGATGTCTGAATACTTCGAGAAATAAATGAATTACGATGGTAGTAATAGAGAGAGGGAGAGATTTACATCAGTACATCATTGTCAGAGAGAAGAAAAGCCTTGCTGGCCCGTCTTCGGATTATTGGTGGTTTTGTTTACCTCTGATCTATCACGTCATTCATAATTGATTATTATTTATGCCCTTCTTTGTGCTCATTTTGGGGAAACAAATTTATTTTGAAATAATAATTTTTTAATAATGTGTAATTAAAAAGTAAAAATTTATGTCAAAAGCAAGATAAACACCATCGCTCTCATTCCTTTTTTAGCCAATTTAAGAAACCTAGCGAATTGACTTGGTTTACAAGTCTGGTTATGGGGTATTGATCTCAGCGTAACTAGCTATCTTTTATCTCGGATTCATTTTCAACTACGTATTTTTCAATAAAATAATTTTACATTTAAATTAAATTCATTTTTTTATTTTTTATATTCTCCAAAAAATATTATTCTAAAATACATTTTTGACAAAATTGCAACAGCGATCCCTAACATTTTCATTTTTTTTTTTGCAGGCTTTACTCTAACTTTCATTTGTGTCAACGGATATCCCTAATCTTTCATAAATAAGCAGTTGGGTCCTTCTGGATAGAAACTGTACAAAACACCAACAATTGACTTGAATTTTTTAAAAAAAAATCAGATATATTGACCATTTTAAGGAAAGACAATTTCGTCCAATCGATATTTTTCTTCTGATGCTGTTCAAATCAATGTACATTTCCCTCAACATCGTTGGATATTTATTTTCTCTCACCTTCAGTAATTGTCACACGCTTTTTAGAAATAAGATAGAGATAAATGTCTATATATGTGGGTTTCCTGTGGAGATGAAGACTTCAAGGACGAACTTAAACTCGGGAAGAAAGTTTTTTAGTTGCCCACGACGTCAAGTTGCGGGTGGATGTAATTTCTTTGACTGGGTTGACCCGCCAATGTGTGAGAAATCGAATGAGCTAATTCCTGGACTTTTATGAGTTAGGAGGGAGATGGAACATGAAATAAACATCCACCATTCAATAAGTCGTACTGCATGGAAGACTTGGCTCACTAGATTTGTTTGTGGAGTTTTTTGTGAAATAGGTATTTACCTAGATCTAGGGGGTTAGGTCTGAGCTAAAACATTAAGTTTTTTGTATTGTGTTGTGGGTCTCATAGTGACAAATAGTGTTATTTGTTATCTTCTAACTTATTTTCTAATAATAAAACATGTAATAGCTCTGTTGTACTTCAATGTTTTGTTTCTTCTATATTCCTCTTCTTTGTTGAGAATGAATGATTCAGAAATAAAAGGAAAATTTTGCTTGAAAAACGTTATGAAGATGGTGCAGCGATGGTCCCAAATCAATTGCATAAGTCTCAGAGACACTCTCAAATGTTTTCCAGTTGTTGTCCCAAATCTTTCACACTAGTTGCAACAAAAGTCTCAAACATTTTACTCAGCTGTATCTCAAGTCCTTAACCCTTTGTAAAAATTTTAGACAACGTTCGGTTTAAAAATTTTAGACAATGTTCTTTGCCTATGCCTGAAACTCATTGGATTTAGATGATTTTCTTTTACCTTGTGATGTCGTTGGCTGTGATTGTTACTGAATATCTGCTTGTGAACCTGGTTGGGAACTTGTATCTGTAGGCAATGAGGGTGTGCATGTTCTCTTGTTATGGCATGTTTTTCCATATTTTCTACATGTCATCTTCATATTCATTCTTGCAATTTTTGTACTTGCGGGTAGTTCAATTTGTGACATTTTTCTCATCTTCTTTGGTCTGCTTGCATGTTTCTTTTTTATAGGTGGATCAGAAGGATGCCTACCAAGTTCTGACCATAGCTCGAGACTTGACATTAGTTGGATGATTGGATTCTAGGTTCTAAGATAAGCTTCCTTGGTGTAGCATGCATCAACATATTCATCTATGTCAAATTTCTTAGAAAGCATACTAGAGATTGCACGAGCACAAGAAATTCCAGTAAGTTTCCATTTTCTATATGCACATTCCCTTCTTGCCAAGTCCACACTCCATCTCATTACATCTCTATTGTTGATCTCAAACTTCTTACTACCAGTATAATCTGCCTTCATGTATCTTGTATTTTTCTTTGTTTTTTCAATTATAGTCATAATTCTAGGACCAAGAGCATGATCCCACCTTTATGTTGCTTCCCTTTTTGTATTCATCTCATCATTTGTTGGTATCTAATCTTCTCCAACGGTAATATAATTGGCCTTTCTCTTGCAACAACAATGGAAGAGTTAAATGCCTCACATTAGTTGTTAAGTAGGATTTCACACTTACTATGCTCCTGGAAACGTGATCTAGTCCACTAGAGACTAGTTTCTCATTGAACCGCTTGAAGGCTTCTTCATTTGCTTCTTTAATTTTAGTCATTGCATTCTTCCACTCTGGCACAATTGTTGCCCCAGTTGCTGACCAGAATAGACTTTTCAACAAGAGGCCCTTATGCATCGAAGTGTAGTTACTGTACAGGTGTTTTGCACAACACTTATGCCCAGCTCCTTCATAGAAGAGATTAATGGAGTCTACCAACCCCTTATATTTATCATATATGAAGGTCTAAGCCCTGCTGTTATACGTCCCAATGTCAACAATAAAAAAATCTATGACACATTCCCTATTCTTTTGTTTTGAGCATCCACTACAACCCGTGCAACATGGAACATGCAGTTCTCTCCATCAATACCAACTATAGCTAACAATTGTCCACCTTGTTCACTTTTTAAGAAGCATCCATCCAAACTAATCGCAGGCCTACACCCTGACCTAAATCCTTATTTGTAAGCCCCCGAGGATATGTAACATCTTTTGAACGTGGGCCCTAGACCTTCAATTTGAACTGTGCTACCAGGATTTGTTCTTTTGAGTTCTTCACAATAGTCCTACAGTATCTTGCATTGCTCAACTACAAAGACCGTTAATAACTTCTAAACATTTTGCTCTTGCCCTATAAAATTGATGTTTTGATATCTCATACATGCAATCCTCATTTACTGTCTCAATGAAACTGCTTATGGACAATTTTGGATCTGATCTAAACTTATGTATGTATTTCTTTTCCAAGTACCCAGCATGCACTTTTTTGCTCTGCCACACTATTGTGCAAGTATGTTCATCCTTGAAAGTGTTAATCCTGAAACTTTTATCTGACTGTTGATGGGCATATAACTCTCATAGACAGTTATTATTAATTCCTTCATTCTTCACATATCTTATGTGTCTTGCCTTTTTTTACTGAATATTGTACCAGTCGATACCTCAGTGTCTTTATGTTGTTAAATTGCATGCCTACATGGAATAAAGCATGTCAATTGTCTTTATTATACCATTACTACATAATAAGAAAAGAAAGAATTACAAAAGATCATTATCTAACTGGAATTTTGGATATTGCATGTCAGTTGCATGGTTAAATCAAATCGTATTCCTAGCTCTTGAGGATGTATCCCTTATTCACTGTCACTTGGAATGCTTCTCAGGTCATCTGATTCATTGTAGTATGTTCCACCACCATCCGCAACACCTACATTGCCCTGATTTTCATCCATCATATTGTCATCACCAATATCAAGAGGTTCAATCAACCTGAATAATATATCTTCATCAATGTCATCTTCAACTACATTTTTCTCCATATTCTAAATCACTAAAGTCTTTCAAGTGTCTTTCTTCAAATTCATAGACCCCATCATGTTTAGCAAGAGGAACCACATGTTCTTCAACATGTGGTGCACTATGAGCAAGAGGTACCACAAGTTCCCCCATCACTTGGAAAATCCTCCACTACATTTTCTTAAAGATTATGATCCTGCAAGCAAGCACGCAGCAACCTACATCAGCAAATTTCCAAATTCAAAATACGAAATTTGAATCTTATTTTGAATTTTTTAATAATATCCCTTCTATATATATGAAAAAAAAAATTATCAATATGGAACTGACTAGCCCTGCCAACATTTCTAGAGACTTGTTGGGCCTAAAGCACGGCCCAGTTATGTAGCCAGACAGGCTGGACCATTCTACTCAATACTTCAAAAAATTGCATCATTGGTCATTAATACATCTCTCTCTCAGAAAACTATTCTCCAACTTTTCAAATTATCAAATCTTCATTATAATTGCACAATTAATCTGCAGAACTATCGAAATATTTGTTATATTAACACATGGCCAAGTGAAAGCATGCCACTTCAAATTTATGGACATCACTCCATGTTCAGTAACAAAACTTAGATTTTCATAAAGTATCACATAAAATTTAAATTTTAAATTTGATAGTTTAGAAATTAATTTGCAACTATAATAAAAAATTGTGGATTAACTAACTTTTCTTTAAAAGGTTTGGACTATTTAATTATCGAACAATAAATTAAGGACTAATGGTGTAAATTTCCCTACGAGTTCTTACTAATCTTTATTAGACCAAAATTAACCTTATTAATTATATTAAAAAATCAAACTAGAATCTTATCAATATAATGTTGTGAGATAATTTAATACTAGAAGAATTTACGAAATACACCATATATCTAGGTTGTATTTGTACTTTATATATATTATTTTAAAACTAGAAGTTTTAAAATAATTTCCCTACGAGTTCTTACTAAGTCTTGAGTGTAATAATTTTTCATTTTCACATTTTTACACATAATTAGGTATTTTTATTTCAATAAAATGTATTTTTTGTAAATATTTATATGTAAAACATAAATTTATAAAATACAGTATGTAAAGTATAATTACACACTATATACAAGGTGTATTTCATATTTTGTAAATTTCGCTATTGGCTATTAACTAGGGAAAAACATTTTAAATTACACTCCGACTAAAATATTGGTGAATCGTAACTTATAAAAATGAAGATGGTCTCGAATTTATTTGATTCTGCTTCAATTTTTTTATTAAAGATACGTGAAATTTGTACAAAATTTTAACATAAAAAATACAAAATTATTCACAACTTTACATAAAATTAAATATCTAAAGAGAATGAATAGCGTTGATTCTATGTAAAGAATACTAGATTTGTCCAAGTATCTAAAGAGAATAAACAGTATAGATTCTATGTAAAGAATTCTAAATTTGTCAAAAAAATCGAATGTATCTTCCACTCTGAGACGCTAATCCGTTAATCAATTAAGTTCGATCTCATTTGACATCTCACTAAAAATTTGGCACGTCACTACATTAGTTCTTTTTAACAATAACAAAACACAAAAGCACTACGTTACAGAAAAAATTCATATTTGAAGTTGCCTCTTGCTATTTACTAACAAGAACTAACGTAGTACGATGTTAAATTAACTTTACAGGAACTAGTCGAGGGAACAATCTAATGTAGACGATAAATTTGGACTCAATTTTTGTGAGTCGTGATATATTAAAATGATACTTTGTCACCTTCATTACACCTTTAATGAGATGGAGTGAATAACATTGTACGGCTTTATGAGAGAAAAGAAAATTAAACGTTTTACGCACTCTATCAAACATGGTACGATAATTGCTCGTAAGCTCTTTCTCTAGTCCCTGAGGATTTCATAAGCGTAATCACTAAAAATATTAGAAAATGTTAAAAAACTTTACACTATGCCGTCCAAAGGACTTTTACAAATAATAAACATCTCTAGTCAAGGTGATTCTATTGATACATTCTAAACAAATTAAAACGTATTCTTTCTATTTTGTAGGATGTTCAATTTAAAAGCTGTTTTTAAGAAAAATCCCAATGATGGAATTAGTGACTGATTCTAGAATGTAAAATGATCAAATCGAGACACAAAAGCATAGCGTTCCTGTTGAAAATTAGAAACCCTAATTCTACTACTATAAGCAATAAAATCGCAGAAATAAAATAGAAACAAGATCACTCAAGATTTATACATATTCGTCTTAATATGAGACTAAGTTATCTCCCATCGTTAGAATAATTCACACTATGAGGAAAATGAGTTTATAAGAGAAAATTGTACACCGTATCTTCTCTCCTTTTCAATTAGCATCTTTCCTCCGCACAATGACAATAATTAGGGCCCACAACTTAACAGATCCGACAAGCATACAATTTTCGGGAGAATTGAGGTGAATTATAAAATGATCAAATATATATAAAAGACACATATTATATACAACAACAATCTTTCAAGCTATCGAGTAAATCACACAAACTCAATATTTTAATCAAAATCCTAATATGTGCACAATTTTTTTATATGAATATGGGACGGCGAACTTTGAACTCAAGTAGTTCTAGACTTCTATTCCTGCTATCATTATAGCTTCAGAGAGAAGGAGAAGGTGCAATTTATTCATTTGAATAATTGATCTGAAAAGACTACAAAGTAAAAGGGAAAACTATAAAACCCTAAACGGAATAAAGACTTTTACTACCTTAAGATGTAATTACATGAATACCAAAAAAGTGTTTGGCTAAGCTTAAAAAGTTTAAGTTCTGTTTTTTTCTGGGGTCAAAAATAAGAAAATGTTAGAAGCTAATAAAAGTAACTTTTGCTAACTTTCAAGCTTAGCCAAACAAGCCTTAAGGATTATTAAGAGTGAAGACATGCAGAAAATCCGTACAAGGGATACTCATTCTCTTCGTGTAAAGATACGTTGAAGCCTTTAAAAAGCACTCTATAATGATCTCCGAAGTGACTCCAAAGATCAGCAATAAGCAATTAAAAAAAAAAAACCTGAAATGCATGCTTATTACAAGAATAATTCTTTTGAAAAAGGCCCTTCACGCCTGGCCCCTTAGGTTTTTCCCAAAAGTTAAATTGTCACTCCTTCCATAAAAGGAGAATTTTTTTAATCGATAAAATGGGAAAGTCATCGAGAATTTCTTGACGTTTTTTGTTCAAGTTGCATATATATAATTGAAGGTTTTATTTTTCCTTTAATTCTTTCACAGTTCTAAGTATATATTCTTAGTGTTTTTATTATATGTGGGGTGGGGTGGGGTGGGGTGGGGTGTTATCAACCCTTTCCTTTGGTTAGTGTGAATGTCTCTTTAGCATAAAAGGTTAATTAAACGTGGGGCTTCCTATGTGCTTTCTGCTCGAGGAATCATCAAAATATTAGAAGATGCCCACCTAATTAATCTTTCTGCATTAAGTATAATTAAATATCATCTCAAGCGTTTGCTTCTTCCTTTTTAGAAATAGGGTCATCGTGTTTACTATCTTAATCATCATCATAAATAAATATTCCGAAAAATGTGTGCATTAGGCAAGGACCGCAAGGGCTTAGACAAATAAACTGAGACGTTACGTCATATCGAAGATCAAGTAGTGGATATTAGAACAAATAAGTTGATCTTACAAAATTTTAATTCATACATTCCACGACTTATTAATCATACATTCAGCAAGATCTGCTACTTATAATTAAGCACTTAGAAACAATAGTACCAAGCACCGTCTTAATTAGGTCGAATGTTGTTCGGTCTATTATTCTTAAACATGCAATAAGGGGAAAGTTTAGTTCACTAATAATTCTGAAAAGCATAACGTCTCATTCTGATGCATGTTTTAATTAATCAACTTATCAGTGTTCATAATCAAATTAAAATTTAAAGAACTTAATAGGTCGTAAAATTCTTAAGAACAATTATTGGTAGGCATCATATATTTAATTGTGCAATATTACATCCTTTACTGTCGTGCTGATCTAAAAAAGTTTAAGATTATACAAATACATGCACACATAGAGTCATCATGCGAGCACGAAGCTACCGGGAAAGCTGGCAAGACCATTTAAAGCCGACCAGCAAAGAAACGGATAATCTGGCGAAAAAGTAGCTTCGAAGATCATAAACAATCAAGATTTTAAATATATTAGTTGATTAGCAAGAGAAATTATACAGAATTTGGCAACGAGACAAAATGCAGAAATCAAATGACAGACGAGCAAATTATTCTACATCGGAATTATAAAAGAACAAATCATTTGTCCCTCTTTTTCCTAGTCAAATAGTTGTCTGGTTATTGAGTTCCTCACTTAAATGTGCCTAAACTGGAGAGAATTTCTTAAAGGGATAATTTTGTTCAAGATTTTGGGTATTGGAAGAACTGATGAGAGCCAGTTGTAAAAGCACTAAAAGGGCTAGGATAAGAAGGCGGGGAAGCCGTACCAGTGCCGCCGGCGATAAAATCCGGGTGCATCAAGCCACCGGAAGAGCTTTCCACGGGAACATTAGTTCCCTCAGGGCCTTGGTCATAAAGAATTCCAGTGAATACATGTCCTCCAATGTTCACTGATGTTTGGTATGCATATTGATCCGCCGCATTGTCGGTCGAGCTCAATCTAACGCATCTAAACACCGCCGGCGAAATCACTTCCGCCGGAAAATTCCCTTCTAGCCCTAATTTAACAAAAAACACATGAAATAATCAAACCAAGAAAACCCATATCAAGATATTCTAAATCTAAGTTAATCTAGTAACAAATCAGCGAAATTATACGGAAACTGAGATTTTTGGGTTATTTTACATACATCTAGAATACTGGTAATAGCTTTCTACACACACTGTAGGAACTGCAGGCTCTAGGGTTTGTGAAATATACACTTTCACTATGTAGTTCAATTGTTCAAACAAGAATTTGTGTTCGTGGATCTGTAAATCTTTGTACAGTGATAAATACAGTAAGTACCTAATGCTGGATTCTCTCTGTGTCTTTTAGGGTTTGGTCCGAGATGTTGCTGTTGTTGAACAACAGAAGAAATTTGCATCTGTTGATGCTTTGGCCGCCTTCTTGATACAGGAATCCAAGTGCTTCTAACATGTGTTTGACACTGAAAACCTCGGCTTTTGCAACAAGTTCGGCACCTTGAATGTTCACAATCTTTCTTAGCTTGATTTCCACAGTCTTGGCACCTATTGCTTCCTCCTCCGGATTCTTCTCTTCTCAACATGACAAAAATAGGCTACTTAGTTTTAACTATGTTATTTCTTCGGTCGCTTTCGGGGAGCTTTCTTTCTCTGGGTCCGATAACACAAGGAATTGCTGCTATTCTTGACCTTATTTTTCTGTGTCAAGACGGAAAATTTCGAATTTTTTTCAGATTTTTTCAGTCTTTTTTGTTAATAAATTTGGGTGTTTTTTACAGGGATTACTCCTGTTTTTCTTCTTGCTCTAGGTAAATTCATGGTTCAGTTCTCAAGTGTACTATAATTTGTTGGGGGGATTTCAACCTTTTTCTTTTTTCTTAGCAACTTTGCAACAATTTTGGATTATTTTGAGAAAAGGGTTTCTGTATAAACGTACAATATGTACAACGGTGTGAGTTTTCCAACATTTACACAACACAACATACACAGTAAATACATATGGATAAAATGAGAAATGCCACAGGGTTTTTGCACAGAAAGACAACTGTGCAAAATTTCCTGTAACTAAAATTTATCGCTGTTTAAACCCTACCCTCTTAAAAAAGACTTAAAAGGCGACATATAACGTACGGCGACACCTGGTCGTGGCGGTGTAACACCACAGTGAATGGATATGGAATACTATTCTTTACAGTACAGAGAAAATTCAACACTGTTTAAAGTAAGCCCAGAATCCCTTAAAAAAGGTATATTACGTACGGCGGTGGGAATTGAGAAGGCGACACCTGGATACGGTGGGGGCGACACCACCTTATGCTTTCAAATCAAAAACTTTATAAACAGTTAGAAATGCTTATGATCTACAACAGTAAAATTCCAATTTTCCTTCAGATTTATTTTATTTGTAATTCCTGGTCTTGAGGGACTGACAGCTTTCACTTCACCAAAGTACTACTCCCGGAAAACCCGCTTCTTCCGTGGCCTTTCCAAGCTCGAAACAGGAGGGAGAATAGTCTGCATTAATTAAAAGAATTGCCAATAAATAATAATTATTCAGTGAATGTTTGGCTGCTTCCATATATGTTTTGAGCCCCCACTTCATGGAAAAATAAATTTTGTTATTGTGAGTCTGCGTGTAAAATTATTTTATTAAGAGAATGTATAATTTAAATGAATTGGAAGAAGATTGAACTTTTAGAGAATGAAACTCAAACGTGGGCTAAATTTTAAAATATATCAAGTCGCATTTCCTTAGGAAAATTAAGGTTGGATTTTCCGATCTTCAATATGGTGTGACTATAAATACTTGGAAGTATTTAAATATTTAAATTTAGGTTTCACGCGAGTATGTGATTGAAATTCTCAAAGCATTAAAAAAAAATTGCATAAAACTTTCAATTGAAATGAAGAGAAACGTTAAGTGCTTTAAAAGTTTTGCTCTCTAACTTAAAGTCACGTGGAAGTTGTGCGCAATTTTATCATCCACAATGACAATTTCAAATGCGTGAAGACCCAAAATTGTAAATAGACTAGGGACTCATAATTACACAATTAGAGAACCAATCCTTAATTTTCACCCATTTTTAACTTATAAAAATCATAAAAATATGTATTTGACCGTCAATAGAAATAAAAGTTTACTTTTAAGCAAAATCAAACATGAATAATCTTAAATTCTGCAACACTATGTATTATCGAATAGCAAACTAAATGACATTTAAATTTATTTTTTCTTTAATATTGTTAAAATTTCTAAATCGAAAAACATGTAGGAAATTTTTTTATTCCTTTAAACTCATTAACCTGTTAAATATGAATTATAAAAAAAGTTGAGAAGATAAAATTGAGTGACACAAGGGCCTCAAACCAAAAAAAAAAAAAAAAAAAAAGNAAAAAAAAAAAAAAAGGTATGATCCAACATTAATATCCGTAATTCTTGTCGGTATGCAATAAAATCAGTGTCTTGTCTTGAGTTTTAACGAAAATGTCTCTCTAATAATCAACTATCAGGTAAAACACGAACAGCCCCCTCCTTGTATTTTATCAATAATGAGTGTTATTGGGCGTGATCGACTTATTGGAAAAAAGAAAAGGGCTAATCAAATTAAACTTTTTTTTTTTAATCTAGAATTAGAGTCCATTTAATAAGATTTTGAAAAGTCAAAAACTGTTTTTGAGACAGTTTAAATAATTTTCTACAAGGTTAGAGAGTTTTTGGAGGAAATTGGCATTTCAAGAAACTCTTCTATGAAAAAATGGTTGTAGAAGTAGAATTTATACCAAACAGACCCTTAAAAGATTCGACAATACCGCAATGTTTGACCATTTACATTCTTCAAGTGATTAAAGGTAAAAAGATGAAGAATCTATACTCAAAAATGTGATTGATTACACTAAATAATTAAGCTTTCTTCAACTTAAGTGCAAGCCAATTACATATATATAATCCAAAATAACATAGAATTAGGCTGTTTCCCAGTGCTTTAGCTTCTTGTCGGTTTGTGTGTGTATGAACCTTTAGAAATGATTTTTTACTGAAATTTTTAACCGTTTTACATATTTACTTTGCCCAAAATGATCGTTAATATTTATTAATGGATGCTTAGAATTAAGTTTTTTACTGAATTATTATAAAACAAAAAAAGGGTACAAATAAAATGCTAAAAACAAAAAACATTTTATAAATAGGATAACCCTAAGTTCGTATTGCCTAGAGCCCTATGTTTCATATCCACTCAACTTTTTACTCTTATCCAGTTATCCTAGTGTTTATTTATGGTGGAGTTGGTGGAAACAAACTTCCTGCCATAATTTTATCCATCTCATTATCAATTTGGAATTGGGAGACAAAACTGAATTTTGGGACCGGGTTAGGACAGATATTGAGGATATCATGTTTCAAAAATAAAAAGGGTAATTAGCACGTAACGTTCCTATCTTTCATTGTTATTGTAAAAAACGTCTTTACCTTTCATTGTTTGGTATTTTCATCAATTTTTTCACATTTCATTGCGCACAAAGTCATTTTCACCTATTTTCTCAATTAAAAATTACGAAATGATGAATATATCCCTCTTTTTAAATAAAAGAAAAAAAAAGAAAAATATAATTGCAATCACAGTCTCAAATTTTTTTAAAATGCCCAAATAAGTCACAAATAAATTATTAAAAAGGTAATCGGTATATAGTGTCCATATCTTTCACCGTTATTGCGAAAAAGTACGTGTCTTTCATAGTTTTGACATTTTCACCCTTAATTATACATTTCATTGCGCAAACCATCATTTCTATTCATTTACATCCAATTTCTCAATAAAAGCCTTGAAATGACGAATATACTATCATATTTAAATATAAATATAAATATTTTTATTTCTAATTCTTTAATAATTTATTTGAGGCTCGTTTGCATTTTTTAACATTTTTAATTTTTAAATAAATTTAATTAGGACTCGTTTGTACTTTTCTAAAAAAAATTAAAAATTTATTGGGAACCTATTTGCACTTTTTAAAAAAAATTGGGACTATGATTGCAATCAATTCATTAACTTTTTACTTAAATAAGATGGTATATTCGTCATTTCATAACTTTTTTATTGAGAAATTGGACGAAAATGGATAGAAATTATGGTTTGCGCAATCAAATGTATAATTAAGGGTGAAAATGTCAAAAAAAATAAAAAGTATGGACGTTTTTCGCAATAACGGTGAAAGATAGGGACATTATATACTAATTACCATTTTAATAATTTATTTGTGACTTATTTGTGCTTTTTAAAAAAAATTAGGACTGTGATTGCAATTAGTTTTTTTCTTTTTCATTTTCTTTTATTTAAAGAAATGAGTATATTCGTCATTTCATAATTTTTAATTGAGAAAATAGGTGAAAATGACATTTTACGAAATAAAATGTGGAAATAAGGGTGAAAATATCAAAAATGAAAGACAGTGACATTTTTCACAATAACAATGAAAGGTGGGGACGTTATGTGCTAATTACCCCAAAATAAAATTTATGGTAATACTATTCGTAACGAGTGACTGCAGTAGTCACCCTACGTTGTATTCTATTTTGGCATGATTTTAATAATTTAAAAAAAGAAAAGGAAACATTCAAATGGATTTTTATAATCAAGAAATTATGCCAAAATGGGATGTCATGTATGATCACTACTGTAGTCACTCACTATGAATATTATTATTTTAAAAGATATCTTAGTAAGGTGTTAACATTTTATTGGTGAGACAATCAAATTGGAACCAGTAGAAGAACATCCCTCCTCTCAAATGAAACTTAAACCCGAGTCACTAATCTACCAAGATATTGCTCTTACCACTTAAGCTAGACTTGATCTTGGAGCCTTTTTATTCTTGTTTTCTTTTAAGGTTGTTGAGAAGCTTTGTTCCACGATGCATTTGATAAAAGTATAGACTATTTAATGGGCCATGAAACTCTCGAGTTTGTAAATTGGGCCCATTTGACATGGACCAAGATTTTTTTTTTAATTCCTCTCTGCTTTTATCTTTCCATATCAAAAATTAAAATTTAAGTTTATCCTTTCAAAAATTGGTATATGTTACATTCTACCCTACCTCATACCAAACCACATTATCACTTAATTCATTTCCCCCTGGTTGGTCTCCATTAAAATTTAATACATTTTTCTCTCTCCTCATTTTAATCACACATTATTCAATAAAAAATATTATACGTAAATCCAAATTTTTTCTTTCTTTTTTAACCATACATTCTTAAAAAAAATCACTACTCCAAAATACATTATCCCCAAAAACTCATTATAATGGATCTCTCAAATACGGTCTTCCCAAATCCAGACCCCATCTCCCAGATCTACATCGTCGACGTCCACTACCACCCATCGCTTGTCAGACTCCCATTGTTGATGCCACCCCCATTGCCCGTTCTCCAATTTTGCATTTCATTCAAGCTTGAGTTCTTCTTTGCAATTAGAGAAATAATGGATAATGTAAGGTGTGACCCCAATGATGGCAATCCAAACTCTGAACATTGCAGCATAGGTCTTGAGCGCCTCGCCTTGTCCAGCTTTATCATGAAGATTTCGAGAAAACTCTTTCGTCGTTGAAATCGAATTCGCCTCTAACTCTCTCGGACGTGTGCTATAGAGATAGATTTGTTTGGACGCCGCA
Source organism: Fraxinus anomala (assembly GCA_903798345.1). NCBI lineage: Eukaryota > Viridiplantae > Streptophyta > Magnoliopsida > Lamiales > Oleaceae > Fraxinus > Fraxinus anomala. The sequence continues at coordinate 28,775 of CAIGRN010028195.1, forward strand.
TGATGCTGTGGTTCTTGAGGCGATTTTGATAATTTTATTAGCCTTCGAATCCGTCTATTGTTATCTATTTCAATTCTTGATTTGTAATCTAGTTTCGTTCGTGCATTTTTGAAAATCGATAAAGTTATAATATATAATTTTTTTAAGACAAATTAAATCTATCATAATCATGACCCGAATCTATTGTTAACCCGAATTTGAATGATTATAATATATTAAATTTTAGATTATCTATATGACTGTCTATGTGATAAATATTATTCCTAAGATTTATTGTACATATGTTAATTTTGCTGCATTTTAAACTTATTGTGAGTCTCTAAACACCACAACAAACAATTAATTATTTAATTGGTAACCACGCAATTAAATAATGTAATGAGTATGCAAAATTAATCTAGAAACTTAAGAAATAAATTAAACTATTAGTCTTTAATTAAAACAAATAATCAATAGGGTTCATCTCCACCCAATACAAAAACGAATATAGCCTAACATATTAATATATAAATTATAAGAAAAATAATAGAAAATATCATTCGGATCATGAAATAATCTGAAAAGATTTTAATTGACTTTCAATTCTTTGATAGGGTTTGGTCTCCTCTCTCAAAATATCAATTGATCCCTTATTCTTGATGAATTTGAAGATATTATTATGTATGAAGAGGCAAGAAAGAGTTTTTTTGAATGTCTTGCCCAAGTTTGATATTTATAGAAGTCCAAAAATCAAGCCAAAATCGTAAAAGAATTAAAATTATGATTAGAACAGAAATTGCACATTAGGTCCCCATTTTTACACTGTGCGCCCAACATCCAGCTTCGGCTCTAGGGTTGGAAAAACAATGGTCTCACGCGCGATTTTAAATTGGTCCCCACGCTCATGCAGGTTTTCGCGATATCATCCCTGAGAAGCTTTTAGTATTTTAATCATAATTTTCTCTACTGATATTCAATTGAGGTGATTCGAAATTCTTTAGTAGATAACTCAAAGGGCTACAATTCATTTATAAATAAAAATTTTCCAATTCAAATGTTTGCTATAAAAATAAAAATAAAAGGGTCTCAAATTGAGACTAAAAATTCGGAGCATAACTTCATCGGCGAAAATTTGATTTGTGAAATTACTTGAACTGAATTCACTCCTTTGACCTTCAATTGATCATATGTGATATTCAATCATCATTTTATTGTCCGAATCAACTATTAAATGTTTACACTTTGGTCCTCAAACTTTGAATTTCTTACCTTTTTTTGCCTTTTTTTTGTTCCTTTCTTTTAGTTCCACCAATTTGCATTGAATTCAATCTAACAAACTTAATTAACGGGTAATTAAGCTATGAGGCATATAAATAATTAACAAATACTCTAATTCAATGGACTAGATCATCTTCCTTTTGGCTTTGGCTTTCATATTAAATGAGTTGCTGCAGTAGTGATTGAAATGGGTTGCTGCTAATAGCCATTGAAATGGGTAGCTGAAGGTATTTGAAAATGGGGGAGAGGGGTGATGTGGGAAGAATGACCGATGGTGGTGTGGTAAATTGGAGGTGATGGTGGAGGTGGATTTGAGGTGCAGGAGGTGGTGGTGAGAAGTTGTGAATTTGAAGTGGCGATGGTGCTGACGATGGTGGAGTAGAGTTGTGATTAGTTAATTGAGTAATTTGTGACTAATAAATATTGTGGCATATTCAATGTGTGATCTGTGACTAAATTACGGGATCATGACCCACAAAATGTGTTTTTGTGATTGTAACCTCGTATGATTTGTGATTAAATTATGGGATTGTGACCCATAAAATGTGTTTTTGTGTTTTGTGACCAATAACCATGACCACAAATTGTGTGATTATTGTGATCATGATCTATCTCATTAATTATAGGTCACAAAATGTGACCATTTGATTTTTGAAAAAAAAAAAAATCATCAAATTTCTGAAATTGAAAAGTGCATCTTGAAAGTATGCTAATTATGTATTTTCCTTTTCTTTTTTTTTTTTTTTNTTTTTTTTTTTTTTTTTTTTTTTTTTTTCATACAACCAATTGTCAACTCCAGCTGTAGCTCACTGATAGGCAGGGAGGGGAGGGGGAAGGTGAAGGTGAATGTGAAGATGAAAGAGGCGCGTTTCGAACTTCTTGGAATTTTTTTCAGGTTTGAATAAGTTTGAAAGTTTTATGGTTCAACTAAAGTTTGTAAGAAGTTGATGGACTCAAAAAGGTAATTTAGAATTGATTTGGGCCTCGATTAAATGATCCATCAAGATGCTTGGATAAATTATTTTCAGAAATTTATAATGTCCACGTTCTATTTGTCAGTTTCCACTCTTGTTTTGTGTAATCCGCAAAAGCTACTTGTCGAGTCCTCATAGCAATCTCAAACGAAGAGGGAGCAAATATTGCTTTTTAAGAAAGCGTGTTACATAGGTGCTTCAAGCCTTCTTTATACAATCCGGTTAGCTTGTTTGAGTTTCACTCTTCAATTTTGAGTTGGTAGTTTCTGTCTCCTACCTTCTCCCAATATTTCCAAGAATTGCAGATGATGAGAATGAGCAGCAGCAGCAGAAAATTAGGCACTGAAGGAAGCTTGCCATTTCATTGCATTTTCTATTCTTCTTGAACAACTTTCTCAGCATACAGTAGGTAGCCTATTTCTCACTTTGTTGGCATTGTCCCTGTTTGGTGTTTATACTTCACAAATATGGGATACAAAGAACATTAAAGGCCCATTTGGCATGAATTTTGCTTTTACACAACCTGTAAAAAAGTTTTTGGAAGAAGTTACCTTAATTTTTTGTTTGAAAATTTTTAAAAGCAAGTGATTTTAGAGAAAGTCGTATTGGACTAACTTCCTCTAAAAGTTCTTCTAACCAAAAACAATTTCATAAAATTAGCCAAACTGGCCCTAAGGCAGTCATGAAGCTAGTAAGCAACTGTCAGATTATCTCATAGTTTGCTCCTCAGTTTCACAGGTATGGTTCTCATAACAAGACATCACCTAAATAATAATCCATCTTGAAACATTAAGCCCTTGTTCGAGTCCCATTTTGAGGGAAAAAATGTATTTTGGAATAGAATTTTTATAGAATGTGTGGGTAAAAAATAAAAAAAAGCTTTCAAGAGAGAAACAGAAAAATGACTCATTTTGCTTCTCTTAACAGGGTATTAAAGGAAAAACTGTGAAAAATCAACAAAGAAAATCCAATGTAAGCACAACATTATCAGATACTACCACGGCTATGTTTCTCAGAACACAATATCATCTAAAGAGTAATCCAGTGCCAAACATGAAAAAAAGATATCTAATTCTGCAAACTCCACAGTGGCCTGTTTATGTCTTCCTTCGCAGTTGCACATGTTGGTTATCGACTCCCTCAATGTTATTCCACAATCAAGACAATTGTCTGAATCCCGTGAAATCATTTCATAGAAGTTCATTGACAAATACAGTTTCTAAAGATTTATTCTCTTACAGTAAATTTGATCGTTTGATTAGTTTTAGGCATCTGGATTGGCTTGGAAGTAGGCCTCCATAGCCTTAGCATTTCGTTGCCTTCCTTGATTTTGTCCTCAGTAATCTAGACATCACCCTTGGTATCATAAATCGCCCTATTCTTACAGATGTACCCTCCATCGGCACTTTGTACAATTTTGATCTGGTAAGTGATCGACTCAACAACGAAAGAGCATTCCCTTCAACAATGCTATAGCTATGCTTGCAATTTTACTTTTTCCCTCATCCTTTCTATTCCCCTCTTAACAAACAATCCAGAGAAATTGAGAAATCTTTCATCAAGATGGAGACTTTGCACTTCAAATGAACCCTTGCAGTGTGAACCAAATCCAATAATCTAAACTATATAATTGCCCTTACAACCTTTACAACCTCACAGTCAAAATTAAACTTGGCCAAGGCAGAACCCCACAAAAATACACCTTTCAAAAGAGCCGAAAATGATAGAAAATTCATCAAATTGCTTGCATATTCACACATTCATAAAAAGCAAGAAGACATTCATGTAATGCACTAATAAAAGTCAAGATCCTGAACATCAAATTTCATTAAACTGAATTAAAAACATTCACATTTACATTGATTTTTCAGATAAACTTCCAAACCAGTACTAATAAAGAAAGAAATCCAATATTTTCAGTCAATTCTTTCACCAACCTTTACACATCTACTAGATGAAGCTGTGCTGCACACCAAGGCCATGTTTGCCATAAACAGCACCAGGCCTGTTATAGAAATAAGGACCCCTTTTGGATTTGTTAACCCTAGAACCACCTCTCTTCCCCATTTTCCTAATCCTCTGCCTCCCGAACCTGTCCTTCAGCATCCAGGGCACCAACTCATCATCCAATCCAAATCCATCTTCATCGTCCATGTGTTCATCTTCGTCTTCGTCTTCATCGACATCTTCCTCTTGATTATGACCATCATAGCAAACATCAGCGGTGGTCAACGTCAATTGGGGTGGTGAGACTGACAGAGACTCCAAGGAAATGACGACACCAAGCGATTCACTTCCTTCTTCTTGTTCATCCACCTCCTCCTTCCCGATCTTTGACGTCATTTCGTCGTCCATCGAGGAGCAGAGGTCGTCTTGCTCATCATCTTCTGATAAAGATGTGTCCACGAATTCCCACGAGGAGAGGTCATCAACGACGTCATACGCTTCTTCTTCTTCAACGGAAGAAAAGGAACCCATGTTGGATCCATTGTTTTTCGCCATGATTGTTGCGGTTTTTCTCAACATTTTCCACATTTTCATTTGAATTGGATTTGTTCTTCTCTCTCCTTTTTTCTGGGATTTGTTTTGTTGAGGCGTCGCCTTAATAATGTGTTATCGCACCATATGTGGCTTGCTTATTTTTTTTAAATTGAAACAAAAACTAGGAAAATACTTAGCCATTGGACCACGTGTGGGAGGGTGAAATTCTATTGGTTAGCTTTGCGTGGCAATGTTAGCGTGTGAACCTTTTTTTTATTCTTTATTTACTTTTGAGGAAAAACAAAAGGCAAACTTTCCAAACTAGCCTTCCTGCAACAACGAATTAAAAACAATTATATTATATATATACATTATGCCACATGACAAGACATAGAGTTTTCAAAAAAAATATTTTACCAATTCATAATTTTTTGAAAAAGAAAAAAAAAAAAAGAAGAAAATGTCAAAAATTATGCGAGAATGAATGTACCTTCATCATTGTTGATTTAAAAAGTACATATTTTTTAAAAAAGAAAAAAAAATATTTGAGAGCATAAAGTGAGTTGGACCGTCCTATCAAGGAGGGTGACTTATTCCGTACAAGTGTGATTCAAACTAGCACAAGTCGTGTCACAAATCAATTCTCTCAAAAGCTTGTAATATAGCCTTGTTTGACACCAATTTTGGGTGAAAAAAAAAAAATTTAAAATAGTGATTGATAGAAGATTGTGTGGTTAAAAAATAAGAAAATTTTTTAGATTTATGTGTAATATTATTTTATTGATAAAATGTGTGATTGAAATGAAGAATGAGAAATAGAATAAGAAAAAAAATGAGTTTCAAACAGGGGCTAGTGAACCCACTACCAATTTTTTTTTTTTTATATCCAGGTATCCCAACTTCGCCGACTAAATCCTGGACCCCAGGTCACCGGCCCCTCAACAACTCGAGGAGATTAATCGCTGGTTATGCCCTTGTTGGCTCCCAAGTTCCTGCATTGCTTATACTCCTGGTCCCAAGAGAGCTCTCCACACTGTCTTGTCTTTGAGATAAATCTCTCTTCCAAGAATTGTGCCTTCCAGGAATCGAACTCTCCATGCTGGGATTGCAAACCCACAAATGCAATTGTTCCACCAACTCGGATGTGTCCAGGGGGCTAGTGAACCCACTACTATTCTTCTTACAATTCGTAGTTTAAAATTTGTCAAACAAAGTCCGCAATCATGAAAGGCCAAATTATTTTTCTGTCTATCATTATTTCTAAAAATTATTTACTACAGTAAAATTCTCCACCACACATTCACCTAATAAAATATTATACACACAAATTAATAAAATTACTTTATTTTTCAACCACACACTCTTCAAAAAATATTATTCATTACTCTATTTTTCTCTCAATAATGAGAAACAAACACACCCTAATATTCTAGTATGAAATTTGTTCAGTGTTTGTTAAAACAAATTATTGCTCACTCAACTGTATCATAGGTTGATTAGATAATAGAAAATGGATATAGTATTGTTGAAATGGATAACACAAAGTAAGCAAAACACTGTTCAAACCACATTGTTCTGTACACATCATACAGGTTCGAATGAAGCATCACAATGGGGTGCTAATGTATTTGAGATGCAAAACATCGGGCCTTTACCATGTTCTCCATTTTCCTCCCTTTTCCAGGGTCCTTTTATTTTACAATTACTCGGGAGAAATATAAAGAAAGCACAGTGATATACCCATTAATGAAAGAATTACACCTCCCATTTTGACGAAAATAACTAGCAGGTGAACAATTACAACCTGCAGCAGAAGGGAGGGAAATCAGGAAAAATTGTTAGTGTCACAATGGTTTGGCTTATTAAGCACATGCTTGGTAGGTTTAGTTAAAAATTAGTAAATTTTGAGTTTGATAAAATGTGTGATTAAAAATTGTGGGTTATACAAAATATGATTAAAAATAAATTTTAAAAAATAAGAGTCAAAAAAGAGTTATACAGATCAAATCACTTGAAACTAAATCCCATGTTTGATGGCCATTAATTTGAAAAAAATGAAGTTTTAAAAAGTAATTTTTTAAAGAATTTAGGGTTAGAAAATACAAAAAAAATTGAGTTTAGGTGTAAAATATTTTATTGTGTAGATTTATTATTAAAAATAAATATAAAAATAAAAGAGTTCTAAAATAATGATTGTCAAACAAGGGCTAAAATTGATTTTTTAGTCAAATAGTTCAAATAATTGTGGTTACACAGATAACATGAGGCAGAATATCAATTAATACGTGTCAAGCTATTATTCACATGCTGGGGAAAAGGATAAATCTACTCTGTCAGAAGACTTGACAAAAAATTTGACATAATTGTATGTGGTGTTAGATAATTGAATAAAAAAATTGATCGTGTTTTAAACTTTCCAACTATAGAATGTCACATGACATTATGTCAACATTTCACATGCTGGGTAACGGAAAATAATAAAGCCACTTTATCGGAAGAATTTGATAAAAAACTTGACATAATTGCATGTGACAGTAGATGATTGGATGAAAAAGTTGACCGTGTTTTACACTATCCAATTATAGAATACCACGTGACACTATGTCAAGTTTTGTGTCAATCTTGATACTCAGGTAGCATGTTTGGAAGGAAAAAAAAGCATGGGTCCCATATTGTACGTAAGAAAATGACCATTACCCTGCGCTAAAAGCAACAAACCAGTAATAGAAGGGGTTTACCTCTTTCGAGTGTAAGAAGTGCAAAGTCAAATAAAGGCAAAAATCCTATCTGCAATGTTTGTGCGGCAAATTGGACATTCAGAACAGGCAAGCGAACAAGATTTACATACTGCCAAGGTAGAAACCAATGTTAGAGTTGCTGCACTAACGATCATAAAGTTAGCATCAGGAAAATGACTTACAGCAAAAGTGACGACAGGGAAGTAGCATTGCAGCTGTGGCCGACTCAAAACATACTTTACAGACATGAGAATTTGCATCTACATTCCCATTGTGCTTAAGTTCTTTCTCCTTCATTTCTTGCATTCGAGCCTGAAGTAGTTAATGAGGAAAACAATAAAACCACAATGTTGTTTTAATGTACAATAAGCCGATGAGAGATACATAACATAATGATGAATTGCTTTAGGCACGTAAGAGAGGTTAATTCCTGTCAAATAGATTTCTTGAGTATTCGGGTTTACTTATGACATGAAACAACTTAGTACGGGTCTAACTTATTGATGTGTTCCTCAAAAATCTATTTGAATCCATTTGATTGTTTTTGCGGACAAAACTATTGCTCAAAAATACTAAAAATGCTTATATTTCTCCTTTGCTTAGTTTATTGCAAACAGGTAAAGGAGACAGTACAATCTACGTACTTAATTTAATAAAATGTGATACCATCAAACAGGCACTCGATAATTGAGATTTAAGAGTGTTGCTAGAAAAAATGGCCTCAAGTTGATAAAGCAACAAAGAACCCAGAAAGTCTTAAAATGAACACAAATATAGGTGAATGGCGAGTCAAAGTACATGCATAAGCATGAAAATGCAACTTTAAAGGAGAGAATTTTACCTTCAGGCGTAGAACAAGTGGTTCTTCTTTAGAAATGTCTGAAACTTGTGTTGTACGATCTTGATCTTGTGTATCTTTAAGGATTGGATCCTTGTAGTCAACATTATCCATTCTTAAATCACTGTTTCGATCAGCATCATCATTCTGTCCATCACTAATCTTTGATTCTTGCACAACACTTTGCTCTTTCTTTAGCTGAGCAACAAGCACCCACATGTTTGCCAAATCATTTTCCAGAGCCGCCTCCCTCTCTTTTGCCTCTTCAAACTTTTTCCTATAGTCGTCTTCCAAAATTTCCTTCTCAGCCATGGCAGCTTCTAGAGCTGACTCCCTTTGTTTCCTGGCTTGTAACTCCATCTTTAGATCATCAGGATCAAGGCTCCATGAGTCAAAGTCATCATGGACCATTCCAGAACCATCATTCACTCTAGTAAGCCGACCTCTGCGACCAGTCCTTTGGCCATCGTGGTATTTGCGGTTTCCACTATTACCAGTTTGTAAACTGGAACTTCTAGACTTCAACTCATGAGCAGCCTGTAATTCTTTTTCTAGTTTTGCATTCTGTACTGAAAGCTTGGTTACTTCACTAGCTAAATTTTTCAGCTCAACTGCAGCAGCAGAAGCTAGTTCCTTAGCATAAGAAGCTTCCTCAGACAATTTCTGATTCTGTACACGTAATCCACTATTCTCTTCTACAGTGTGAACGTGTTCTAGCTTTAGTTTCTCATTCTGAATTTCCTGCTCAAAATAGAGACATCTATCAAAATTAAATAGGTGACAGAACACATGCTTTTATTTCTGTCTGGGGCACAGCGTTTTGGCAGAATAACAATCTGGGTAAGTTTTAAAAAAATGTAGCAATACCAATCGCAAAAATTTCAGGAGTATATTTATAAAGCTCCAGAATATCATAGAAGTTACATAATGAAAAGAAAGATGTACAAACTACTCTAGAAGTGTCAATTTCTATTTGTCCTTGCACAACATAATTTGACAAGTAAATGGGAATATCAGGATGAAAAGATAAAAAGGAAAAAAATATATATAAGTTAGAAATTTCAAATCTGAAAGAAGAAATTTTTCTTGGTAGGCTAAAATTGGAAAAACCTAAACAATTGATTACATTGTCATCTAGTTACCTTATATCTAGAAATTAAGCCCCTATTTGGGCTCCATTTTTTGTGGAAATGCATTTTTCTCTTCCTTATTTTCAACCTCACATTCTCCAATAAAATAATATTACACATAAATTCAAAAAATTTCCTTATTTTTTAACCACACATTCTCCTAAAAATCACTATTTCAAAATACATTATCCCCCAAAATCTATTTTTAATGGAGCCCGAACATGGGCAAAAATACAATTACCTGAAACTGCATTTTTTTTCTCAACTCGTCGACACATTCACTGGAAGCACGTTGTTCAGAAGAGTATGATAATTTGTCAACTGAAACTGAAGCAAGTCGCTGCTCCAGATGAATAATTTTCTCTTGCAGTTCCTTGTTTTCAACGCACTGATAATAACAAAATAACAACCAACTTATAAGGACAGGCAAACAACCAGAAGCATAAAAATGGCTTGAACAAAAAGGTAGCCAACAGTTCATATGGCAATAGCTTTTATCAAAACATCAAATTTTATTGTTTGACCTTATTCTGCAGCTGTTCCTGGAGTATACGGTTGTCTGCTGATTTAATCTGCATTTCAAACTCAAAATGCTTAATTATATAACAATTTAATTCTTTCTGCAAGTAAAAAGTATGGCAATCACAGTAGATAAATTTGCAATATCAAGCGAGATGAAAAGTGACCTCTAACTCAAAACCTTTCTCACTACACTGTGCCATCAGTTTCGTGACTGTCTGTTGGAAAAAATAAAACCAACATCACGATATTAAGCCTTTATTCTTTAGCATTATGGCAAAACTGCCGCCACAAATTCATTTACAAATGAATAAGATGACCTGTTGCATTTCAACCATAGATGCATTACCAACTGATGCTTCACCACTCTCGACAATGCGCTGTTCCAAGACTCTCATCTGCTTTCTCTTTTCTTCGATTTCGAGCTCCAAGTTCTGAATCTGTGCATCAAACGCATGCTCGCATTGAGTTCAAAATCGATGGGGAACAATTATTCCAACAGATACAAGGCAAGAAAGACATAATAATGTGACCTCAAAATTTCTGACTAGCAAGAATTAAAAAAAAAAAAAAAAAACCCTTTTATTTTAAACAATGCAAGTCAAATTCAAGATACACCTAAACAACATAAAGCAAGTATAAATAGAATTCAACTAGTTGAGTCATACTTTTCTTGAAGTTTAAAATGATAGGGTAGCTTGTATTTCATGCTTTGCCCTTTAATTTTAAGGTTCTAAATTTTAAATGAAATCGAAAAGAGGAAAATTGTAGATTAAGAAGGTGAAGTGTTAAATAGGAATATAATGAAAACAAAATACTGGAAAAGCAGGAAGCTAATACTAGAATAGCATAGATTGTTGAGTTGTACAATAGTTTGCAATGCAAAAATTTATCGCAAAAAAAGAAATTGACTAGAGTAAATTTAGCGATATATTTTTTTAAAGGAAAATATAAGGATACCTGAGTTTTAGAGCTTTCAGGATCATTTATAGACTGCTCTATCAAACGTTTCAGGGTACTAGTGCCGAGAGCAATCTCTCCAGCAAGCATTTTTACTTGCTCAACAAGGAGGTCATTCTGATCTGACATTGACATCCCGTCCTAAATAACAAGATAAGAGCATAAAAGAACTATAGCAAAGCAGTCATTACAAAATTAAATTTGTTGTAGACGTAGAAAGCATTTAAAATTTCAATTTACAGAACTAGTGAATCAATAGTGTAATTGCTTCAACACATTTCTGTTTCAGATGATAATATTGCTCAAAATAAGTCAAGCTAACATTTAAGAGGCGCAAAATAACAAAAGCATTAAACTTTTGAAGCGAAGGTATAACATACAATAGGCATTTTTGACATGCAGCAAGAACCACTAATAAGTTCACCCACTTGAGTTGTCTCAGTTATTGTACTGCCAGCCTGTGATAAATTATCATTCCACTTGCTAGATGCTCTTCTGTGTATTGAAGCAGAAGCATCTGATGACATAGACAAAGCAGAAGACGGGGAGTCCTTCTGATTCTCGCCATCAACGAGCAAAGAACTCTCTCGTGGAACATCCAACTTCTGATTGACAACGGAAGAGAATAAAATAGTAAAATGACAACACAAGAATTATTTTTCTACTAGATGTAAACCGAAAGTTACTAAACTTTGTTTTATTGGTGTGGATTGAAATGCAAAAACTTGGTAGAAATAATCAAAGTAATCAACAAATGACTGTCAATAAGGAAATTAGTAAAAGACAAAGTCATGAAGGAAGTTAATTATTTTCATCATAGTCGACAAAGAATATGAAACACTCATAGCCTTCCAACTCAATCTAAAAATTAAATTTATAAACCTGATTTTATTTTTCATGAATATATATCGGCTTAATACATATAGAGAACAATTTACACGTAAAGGTAAGAGGGAATAAAAATGATCAAATGTGATTTGTAAAATAAGTAAATTAGAGCAAGCAACCCACATCATCCTCAGTAGCAGAATCACTCCTTTGGTGAGAGGAGATGTCTCCCAAATATCCCGGTACTGTATTTTTCGAGGAAACAAGTATTAACTTTGTTAGCCTCTGGATTCTGCTCATTAGAGCAGCCTTGGCTTCCTCTTCTTCCTCCAATCTTGATTGCATTTTCACTTGCCCTTCTTCCAACTATATGGCAATGATCATAGATGTGAATGACAAGCCAAATTATCTAAACAATTCCACAACAAAGTACGTCAACTCTCAGAAGAACAAACAGTTAACATTAAGATTTATGGTCTCTCTCACACCATTCAATTTCTGACATTCAGAAACTAATTGGAATCAAGTATACCTTCTGTTTTAGGGTCAAAATTTCCTCATGACTGACACCAGCAAGCACTCCCTTCTTAAGTTCATCAAGTTCTTGCTTAAGAAAAGATATTTCCTTTTGATATTTCTTGATCAATGATTTTTCATCAATTATCTGAAAGAAAAAGAAAAAGAAAACTATACTGTTAAAAGTTCGTCATTATAAAATGTAACTCACATTCCACAGCTTACAGTTCGGTCACTCACCTTATTACGTGAGGCATATATTTCAACACGTTTTGCCCTGCTTGCAAATTTTAATGTATTGTGTGTTTCCTCCATATTGCTCGAAGCTGGAGTAACCGTACATATAAGCTAGTGGGGAAAGAAATAACAAAAAGTGAGACGAAATATTTAGACCTAAATTTTGTTATCTTAGGATTCAGAACAATACAAAATCTTGACAGACACAATGCACAAAAAGAAACAATCAGGCAGTAAGTGCGAGGATGTGCACATCGAATAGCAAAACTTTTTCCTTACAACGTAAGAATAACCACATGGTGGTATAAATTATTGAAACAAAAACTTGTGCTACAAAGTTAAAGGTTTCTCTTACGGAAACATGTCCATGCCCACTTAGAGAAGATTGTAGAAGGCGAGTTAGCTTTGAATCCCGATAAGGAACATGAGATGCCTTTCCTTCACTTAGTTTTCCAATCACCTAGACATTACATACAACATCAAAACAAATGAGAGAAACGTAGAATATGACATGACAATTGAACAAAACGAAAGATACTAATAAAGCAACAATAAAAGTAATGTTCTAATAATGAGAAAGAAGTAAATACACTCACCGTTCCAAGTGTTAGAAGACTTTTATTAATGTATGATCCTTCTTTTCTTCTTAAACCAGTTGTTTCGGTTTTTGAGCTCTCAGATCCCGCTAAATCAATTAAGTTCTACATCAACATGATGAACAAAATCTTAGATTCTATAATACGACAGAAAGTACACACATCTTAAACAATTAATAAAACCAAATATTTTAGTGCTTAATATCAAATGAATATACATACCAGCTGTGAGAATATCACTCCATCATAATCATCACCGTGAGCGCTACTTTCAATCATCTGCGGCCAATATGAACAAATGTCTTTAGGGATGGATACAAGATGAAAGAACAAGGAATTTCAAGGACAGAAGACGGGATAGAAGTAAATAGAAAACAAAAGTGTGAATGCCCATCAAAAGGGTGAGAATGTTAGAAATTTAGAAACATTAATATGGGCATGAAGAAATACACTCAATAGAAAATACATCACAAGTAAATAAGATTATAGGCTTCCAACTTAATTTAGTGTCTTACAACTCCACTCCAGTTCACATACTGAAAGAAACTATTAGAACCAAATTATTAGCTTTCTTCAAACTATTTTCACGTCGTGTCTCAATACATGCTTTGGGAGGACGAGGCTAGAGCATGATAGACCACGACGAAGATCCCAACGTGTCAAGAATCATAAGTACTTGGATTGAGAAGTGGATTTTGTGGGCTGTTGAATTATTGTTGGAAGACTTGGTCCATTGCTGGGTAACGTCTACATGAATGCTGAAGAATAGGAAGCAGGCGTTTAATTGGTAGTTATTATTTTGCACGTAGTTGTTTATGTTAAATTATGGTCTTAAGTTTAGGAAAAATTGTTAATTCTTTGTATATTTAAACTTTATCAGATTGAATACAAAGGCAGCAGATATTCAGTTCAAAACATTGTGGTTCATTCTCACCCAAAGAGAATTTTTACTGCAATTACTATTAAGCTTTGATTGGGACCTTGTCAGAGCAAGATTTCCTTGTGTTTCTAACAAGGTGCGAAGTCACATAAATAGGGGCAGCTGGGCATTTATTACATTTGTACAAACCGGATGTGGGAGAGCGACTAGGTTTTCTTCATATTGTCTATTAACCAAATATATGTCATTCCAATTTATAAAATATGAAATTTCATAGACACTTATTCAAAAATCAATTAAGAATAACTAATTATCGTGAAAAATGAACTTTAATAACCCACTGGTCCTGTGCTTGCAGGAAAAAAAGAATATTATCATAGATTTACCTTGAAAACACAAAGGTAAGCAACATCGCAATTGACTTTTTATAAGAAACTTGTTACATTTGTGGAAAATAATCTCGAAAGAGAAAGGAAAACATAATAAAGGTTAAATTAAGAAGATATGATCTAAAAATTAAGTTCAGATAAACCAAGGTTACATAAAACTAAACTAAGTAATGAACAAATTGTAGCACTCCATACCAATGTGAATATTGTATGGCTTCGGCTGCTAAATAAGTTGAAATTATTGGAACCAACATGCCGATGCTCTGCCATCAGATTATATATAAAAATCATAATGCAAACTTAACAAACGACTTCAATATATCAAAGTAAATAGAACTGTGCACATAACATAGAAATGGAAGAAAAACAAATTGCACCTTCTCCAGCAGCAATGAATGAAAGTGCGTGTCCAGGGGACAAAACAACTTCTTCTTTTATACCCTCAACGTAAGTACCCTATGCACAAGTTGCAATGTAAAGAAACCAGACGGATATCAGAAATAAAAGTTGGTCATTCGTATTTGCAACAGATGGAAAGGGTTTAGAGATTGAAGACTTATAGAGGCAAGTATCGATCCCATAAATAAGGTGGTGTACATTTAGAGCACAAAATAGAAAGTTTAGAATTTGAAACTAGCATGCTTGCTTTGGCAGTTAGATAAGTATCACTAGGAAACAAAATAGAGTTTAAAATGTATTGTGCGCATGTAATTGTTGGACTAAGATTTACGCTAAGACCAAATGCTCCGATATTATATCAACAAAATGTAGTCATCAAGAGATAATTGGTCAAGGAGTGACCTAAAAAAAGTGTCAAGTGATAGAAATGCTGGAAATAGTCAAAATATGTAAAAACAGGGAAACGGTAGAAAAGACAGCTTCGTATAGAAAACAACCTGGGCATCTTCTCTAACACGCAAATTTTGACCGGTTGGGTCCAGCAAATCATTAATCACCTGGTAGCAGATATATAAGAGAAACATGCATCAGAGAACTTTAAAGTGAATGATGATCTGGAATACATGTTTTTTAGAGTTTTTATACTATTTACTAGAATGATGCATAAACTGCTTATATGAACCATGAATGAGGGGTACGACAGAAATTCCTAAGCTGACTCGAATGATATGCTAAAATATCATTTACATGGTGACACTTGTACGAACCTCGTTGTAGATTTCAAGATATGACACGCGAAGTAAGAATTCACTTCCAGGAGTCTGAAGGGAAACCAATAGTAATCCATAGATCAATGACAAATTATTATTTTCGTAAATACACGCAAACACAAATAAGTGTGCACACAGATCGCATGGATGAATAAAGATGCAACTGGCAGGAAAATACAAACTTACATCTTGAATAATGCTGAAGACATCTTTTATAGCCAATGGTATAATTCCTGGTGAAGTTTGATCTCCCTGACAACACACATAGAAAGCCAAGAAATAACAGCACATAATGTTGTCGTACATAACAAAAAGTTTTAATTTAAATCTGAAGTCCTAAGACGAGAACAAATCAAACGGGCAACATAAAAAGAATACAGATAAAGTAACTGAAGTCATGTGATAATTGCAATCACAAACATTTCACTCAAGGGCACAACAAAATATAGGGTGTGTTTGACACCCATTTTGAAGAAGAATAAATTCTGGAATAGTGATTGATGGGAAGAATGTGTGGTTAAAAAGTAAGAAAATTTTTTGGGTTTATGTGTAATGTTATTTTATTATTAGAATGTGTGGTTGAAATGAAGAAAGAAAAAAAAAATGAGAAAGAGAATGGATGTCAAACAGGGAAGTAACAAATACTAACTTAAAATTCTAAGTAAATATTTTACTTTTGAAGTTAAATATTAATATATAAGTAAAAAATTACTTATAAGTAGAATATCAATTATGAGTAAAAAAATTTCATACAAGAAATTATAAGTTTCAGAATCGATGAATAATAAATTCACACATCCCTCAAAATGTCTGATCATAAACGTTCGAAATCAATACTTTAAAAAATATTCATAATCGATACCCTAAAACTCTCAAACACGCCCTAAGATGTATAAAGTTTCATATATTTTTTTAGACGAAAGATAGATATTAAAGAAATTACTCATACATGGAGAAGACCAATCCAATTTTGTTTTATAGATTTCACCAAATATATTTGAGCCTTGCTGCGTGTACACGGGCGTGTACATAGTACCCCTATGTACATTTAGCATAAATCAATATAGGATAATTCTTTTTGTATCTAATCTTTTACCAAATTTTTTACATAATTGACATGTGGCTCTCCCTATTGGGGGGATGCCTACCACGATTGTAGCATGGTTCATCAATATATTTAGAACATGATAAGATTTAGCACATGTTTGACAATTATTATTTTGGGAAAACAAAGTTTTATTTATTTTATTTTTTATTTTTATTTTTATTTAGCATGTGGGATTAAAAGTAGTTAAAAATTTTGATTTATGTGTAAAATATTTTATTGTATTAATGTGTAAATAAAAATGAGTATGTAAAAAAAAGAGTTTTAAAATAATAATTGTCAAATATGGGCTCAATTAGAATAAATTAAAAAAAAAAAAAGTAAAGCTACTATTGGCACGATGATGTAGTGCCATAAATTGAAAAAAAAATATATGTATAAAAAACTATGTATGTGAATCCAAAATTACTAATAACAAGACTATATTAGTTTTTTATTGGCATCACGTGATCACATTTTTCATATGATAGTTTAGTTGCTATACATAGTTTGACGAATTATATGCTAAAACAAAAAGTGTGGTTTTTTTTTTTTTTTTCAGAAGCAACTTATATGCTAAGATTTATCTGCACAAAACGTTCTTAC
>CAIGRN010028203.1:0-13300 GCA_903798345.1 Fraxinus anomala
ATGGAGATGCTTGTCACAGTTGATAATGATAATGCGCACTACATGACGAGTGCAAAGTTTCAGAATTTCCCCAAGGGACCAAAATTCTGGGAAATGTTTGACGTTTCGGGAGATGGGATTTTCAATTCAGACGTGGGGATTTGTGGAAACACCAGAGGAAAATTGCATGCACGAGCTTCCACGTTACTGGTTATAATCCGGGATGCTAATCTGTTCATTTTCCAGAGGTTGCTTCTCGAAAGCCATGGAAGATGCTGAAGAAGCAATTCTCAAGCGCCATGTTTTGTCATCAAGCATGTGAGATTGCAAAGGAGGCTGGGAATTGGATCAGAAAGAAAATCGAGCCAAACTTTGGAAATCTTGGACACTATTATTGGCAAGTACATTTCAATGAACCGCAAAGAAACACAAGAAGGAAATGAAAAAGATGGTGAAGATGGCACTGATCTGTTGACGAATTACATCAATGAAGACGATCAAACCCAAGGTTGGAAATATGATGATAAGTTCTTGGCATTCACAAGTCCGAGGAGTTGTATAGGGAAAGTTGTCGCTGCTAAAATAATCCATAATTACCATGTTCGAGGGGTGGGAGTGCACCCAATTGATCCATCGTTCTCGACATGTAGTGACAAGCCATACTTATTCATCAAATAAAAAACATAGGCCTAGACTGCACCAAAAATTCAATTTTCCGATGATAATAATTAATTAATTGAGCCTTTAGGNGGATGTGAGTGTATGTAACACTTCGATAAAGCCAATTCCGATACAATTGGCTTAGCTGATTAACAAATTAAAAGTCCAAGCGATATTAGCACACGCTGGACATTGACTTGATGCACGTCACAAGCATGAAATCTTAATTAAGGAAAAAGCTAAAGAAACAGGGCTCAATGACAGGACTTTTTTCAGGGACATCCTTGACAGTTTTTTATTGAAAGTTTTTTGTTTAATTTACTTTTAACTGTCAATGAAAATTTGTCAAATGTACGTGTATAAAAACCCTGTCTTTAACCATGTTTTTCTAGCAGAAATAATTAATTAATTAGGTGAACGACACTCTTAACAAGATATCCAACTATGTGCGCCCACAACCTTATGTACGAGGTTTTTAACATTTTTTTAGTTATAATTAACTATAAATATAATTTATTTATTTTTATGACTTTTCACCAATAAGAAAAGGGAAAGAGAAAGTTTCAACAACTTCTGTAATTCTGGTGGTGGCAGTTGAGCACATAGTATACCATCCATTTATGTGTATAATATTATATTAAAATTTACAACAAATCAAAAGGCAAATAAAGGGTAGGTTTGATATAGATTTTTAGCGAATAAAGTTGATGAATCCCGTATAGTTAAAAAGTGGATAAAAATTATGCCCTTGTTCGACACCCATTTTGGGTGGAAATTATTTTTTGGAATAGTGATTGATGGAAGATTGTGTGGTTAAAAAGTAAGAAGAATTTTTGAATTTATGTGTAATATTATTTTATTGATAAAATGTGTGATTGAAATGAAGAATGAGAAAAAAAATGAAAAAAAAAAAAAATGGATTTCAAACAGGGGCTATGTATTGAATGAAATGTATTAGTATTCGATCTTAAGAGACCACCTTAAATCAAGTGTAGACCCACCTCAAAGTAATCAACGAGGCTTAATCTCAAAAATTCATGCACTTGAAGTCGGATCACATGGCTTAACTCGTGAGGACAGTCTAAGCCGCCATCACTTGGGTACATCATCTTGAGTAAACTGGACAATGTTCCTCAATGACATTAGATCCACCTTTCACAACCAATCAGAGATTAGAAAGTGTTACCACATCAGCTTTAGTCATCAACAATTGTACGGATAAATATGAAGTTTGACGATTTAGATCCAATGATACGAAAAGTAGCTAAATTTTAAAATGTTTGGTTAAAAAGTTGTGGGATCCATAAAAGATGTGGTTAATATTGATTATTTGATTTTCACTTAAATTAAAATCTAATTTTAATCTGAAACAAACAGGGCCTCAGAACAAGACACGATAATAAATGACATTTATATTTAAGTAGATCCATTGACACAATAATCACTCGTTCACATAAAACATGGAAATAGAAATTACATTGAGTTGCTATGATTCTCTTCCACTAATTATTATAAAAAAAAACATCAATAGGTTGTAAATATGAAAGGAATCCCCTCTTTAGAAAATTTCAAGTCCATCTCTTGCTAACTTTAACCTTCAATCCATGTTCCATGTAGAGAATCACAGAAACATTAGGGGTCACAGTGTGCTCTTCCACCACTTGGATTTGGTAGTTACAAATTATGGCAGCCGAAACGGCTTTCAGCTGTGTAAAAGCTACTTCTTTCCCGAGGCAAGTTCTTGGTCCGGCGTTGAAGGCCAAGAACTTGTACGAAGGCTCGTATTTGATAGTCCCGTGCTCGGTGATCCATCTTTCTGGCTTGAATTCCTTGGAGTCCTTACCCCATATGAACCCCATTCTTCCCATGGCATAAAGGGAAAACATAACCTTCATCTTTGGAGTAACATAATGACCACTTGGAAGAGTAACAGGTTGAACAGGAGACTTATGCTGGAATGGAACTGGTGGATATAGCCTTAGTGATTCACACAATGCACTATGTAAATAAACTAGGTTTTTCAGTTCTTCCACCTTAAAGAGCCTCCATTTTTCACCTTCCTTGGGTGGTATAATGGAATTCAGCTCTTCTCTTATCTTCTTTTCGACTTCTGGATGTGTAGAAACTAGCCACAGAAACCAAGTGAGAGCTGAGCTAGTAGTGTCACGCCCTGCGATCATGAAATTCAATATGGTGTCTCTCAAGAACTTGTCGTCACAATTCAATCCCATGCCCTCGTCTTCATTGATGTACGATGTTAACAAATCTAATCCTTCCTCATCTCCATCAAATTCTCTTGGTTGACTTAGTTCTTCGCGTTTCATTGACACGTACTTGCCTATAACATTGTCCAAGACACCCCAAGCTTTAGTTAGCTTATGCTCATGTCCAATATTTAGCCATTTTTCCAACTTCCATACACTTTCTGGCAAGCAATGGCGCATGAATAGGGCTTCTTCCACCTCGTCCATGGCCTTGGAGAAGGGAACATCAGGAAATTCAACCGAAAGGCACCCCGGATCATAGCCTGTGACCAATATACAAGTAGTATCAAACGTGAACCTTTGGAACAAATCTTGTAAATCTACAACAAACCCTTGTTGAGCCACATGTTCAAGAACTGGAATAAGCCCTTTCACCACTTTCTCCGAGCTAGTTCTGATCAAGAACTTGCGAAAACGCTCGTGATTGAGCAAAGCTCGAGCCTGTTTCCTTTGATTCTTCCACAAATCCAAGTCAGTGTTGAAGATTCCATCTCCCAACACTTCGAAAATTTTCTTGAACTCAGGACCTTTGGGGAAATTTGCAAAGTTTGCACTCATTATGAAGTGCACATTGGCTGGATCCACAGTGCCAAGAATGTCCATATTAGCAAACCAGAGACCCTTGAGAAGAAAAGTGCCCCCAGACCACTCAAGAACATCTGCACACCGTTCATGAAATCGGTGTACATGGAAAAATAGGCTTGGAAGCATGCCTACCAGTGGCCAGTTCCATGGCATCTGACCATTCATGTTTCTAAAACTCCTTATAAAGAGGAAGCACATAATTGCAAGAAAGATTTCTGCATAACCTAATATTAAAGCCATTTTCCACGTAAATTTTAGCGAATTGTTCTTTCACTATGAACTTGAATAAACCACAGATGGCCTATTTGTAACCATGCAGATCTTTGGAGTGTTAAAATATACTACATATTTAAAATTATGATTAATTACTATTCTAGATTGATTGGTAGTTTATCAGTTTATCTCATAAGGTAATATTAACCTTTTCTTGTAGATCCTGGATAAGCAAAAATATGAATTAGTTCAGTAGTCTCTTTCTGAGCAAGAAACTGAAGTGACATAAACATAATTAATTGGCATGCCACACAGTTAGATATAGTTTGGTTAATCGCGTAACCTACTTTAGACTAATTCTCTCCGATAGCAATAAATTATTTTGGTTTTAGATGCATCTGCTTTGCAACTGTAAAACAACTTTTTTTCTACTATAGATAGTGAGACCTTAAAGAATATGGTTGTTATATTCGACTAGACAATACTGAAGAAAATGATAGGTAAACATGTCGTATGCCTTTCTCGTTTCTAGTTCCAACCGATTTATCTAGTCCAATATGGTAAACATGACAATAACAACAAAAAAAAAATGCTGCGATTGAGAATTTCTTAATTTTACCTCTAGGAGCATTAAAATCGTAAAAAGAAAATAGAGACAAGAACAAACAAGATTTATAATGATTATTCTAAATGTGAGACTACGTCTTCTTTTGTTATTGTAGTAATTTACTATGACGAAAAAAGTTTACAAGAGAAAATTGTACATCCTAATAATGTGAATATAAAATTCTCCTTTTAGCTGTCGAGGTTGTGTTAAATCATTTTGCCAGATGATTTTGCCCACCTATTTGACAATGTAGTGTTTGCAATAGATGATTGAGTGCAAAAAATGATTGTTTTTTTAAATAGATTAATTATAGAACGCCATGTGACATTCTTTCAAAAAAGTGAGCACAATATTTTGTCAATGTAGCATGCTTGATCAGGTTAAGGTTAATACAGGTGTTGGCTTTTGGGAGTCTAGGCTTACTAGTTGTAGTGGGGTTTTTTTGTACTTGCCGAGGCTTTGTCATGGGGTGTTTCTCTATTTTTCTCGGGTGTCCTCGAGGCTGAGCTATTAGGTGCTAGCTTTTATTACAAATTTGATTTTTAGCATATTTTAATAAAAATTGATAAAATATATGATCGAAAAATTGTTAAAAATTATTGTGATTAAAATTAATTGTTGTTTAACTTAAATTTTTATCAGCTTTTTAGCTGAATCAAACATAGAGTTAGTATGCTTGGACCTACGGTTAGAAAAAACTTTAGTTGGAGAGTGATTTGGCTTATTTGGTTGCTACCTTTCTTCCTAGCTTCAGGAAAACGCCACAGAATTTGCTACTCTACTACCCTCACGATAAATATGAGTAACTACAGTGTCTTCCAATTGAGACATTTATCTCTTCTACTCGGTGATGGACAACACTAAGGCATGGTTTGATTTTGATAAAAATCAAATTTTTAGATATATGTTGATAAAATTTGACGGCATGTGTGTTGAAAACTTGCGAATTCAATAAAATGTGCAGTTAAAATGAATTGTTGACTTTGAATTAAATTTTAATTCATATTTTTAGCAGAATGGGGCTTAATTTTATTTCTACATTATTTCTAAGGATATTTAGGTCTTTTTTATAGCTTTCGCTTATTTGTATCTCGATTGCATATGATTATTTTGTTTAATAATTATTAACAAAATGTTTGTGGGATAGCTAATGCATTCTCTCTAAGATAATTGATATGAACCAACCCGATATCAAAAACGTTTTGATATCGTTTGTTGAGAAATCGATCAAATAATTAAAAGCAAAAAATATGAAAAATATGAAATTTAATGGATCATACAACAATTAAGTAAATTGTGGAAGATGAGAATTTATCGTACCAAGAAATAAATAATTATCTTACAAGATTTTGAACAATAATCTAATTGTTATAATCTCTATCAAGTCTTGCATTTTCCTCCCTTATGAAGTGCATATACCTTGTAAAGTATTTATAGAAGTCAAAACTCGAAGCTGTGGATGAGGTAGAGTCCAAGAGGAAGAAGAAGTCCCAAAATTCAGATAAAAACGGGAAAATCGCGGAAGACACGTTATTGGAGCGCTGTAGCGTCGGGCTTGCTGAATTTTTTTTTTCTTTTCTATTCCAAAGTATTTTACTTCGTCTCTAAGTTCTTAATTCAATCAAACTCCCAAAACATCATGAAATTTGATTCTTGATCAAATCGGATTTCTAAACCAAGATTAAACAGGCTCCCTTCATGCAACAAATTTCTAAATCACATATAATTTTTGTCAAAAACCTAACAAATTTCACATTGACACAAATTTCATAACAAGGAATTAAATCTCCACTCTTCAAGTCATTCTCCAATTCTTCCACCATATCCCAATCAGACACCCTATGTTCTTGTCGGCCACGCCATGCCCCTTCCGGGCATACTCAATAACTGTGAATTACATCAAAGTCTTGCATATCAGCAGAACTACCTTGCGCGCCATCTTTGCTTGAATCACCCCGTTCACTTCCAGATCTAGTCGAGTCAATAAACTTACTTGAACTCCCACGAGCAACCCCAACTCCACCGAGTTATCAAACCTGCTCAAATCATCACGAGCAACATGATCAACAAGATCACAACCAGTTCTATTTGGCTACTAGAAGGTTCCCAATATTATTGTCCAAATTACCACGAACAACCCGATCACAACCAACTCTACATGAGTTACTGCTTACTAAACCATAAGCTGCTGCTGCTTTCTCCGTGATCGCCAAACCTTCCAACACATATAATCAAGACTTTCTCCGCCAATCCGGGCACCCTTGCTAACTTTCAGAACTCCACCTCCACCGGTATATCTGTATCTTTTTGAACCAAGAGTACTCAAAAAGATCAGATTTCTGTTTATACTTGGAGCATGTCGAACCTGGCCAATTGTTCTAACCGTCCCATTCAGCATCTTGATTTTGACGTTACCAATCCCAGCTATTCCATAAGGTTCATTACTTCTCGTCATCACGGAACCCTTGTAACTGTTTCATATGAAGAAAATCAATCCCGATTTGAACACATGAAAAGTGCAAGTTGAATCAAGAATTCAATTATCGTCAAGTTTGGAGTCACCTTCAGTAATCGCCAACAAATCTCAATCACCGTTCTCTTCTACAAGATTAACATTACCGGAATTTTCTGATTATTCATCCTGATATGTAGTATCAAACCTCTTCCACCATTCATAGCAATCACTCTTCATATGTCCATTGTTGTTGCAATACCCATAGACTATACCGTTGTTCTATCCTTGATTCTGCCCCTTTTATGACTACCCGTCTTCCTCTCACGAGACCCTCTCCATGAGCCTCAGAACCGACGACCAGATGCTTCATCTTCTCCTTATAATAAAGCGCATCATATACCTCGTCAGTTGTAAGAGTATCCCGATTATAGAGAATGATATCTCTAAAAGTCATATATGAAAGCAGCAATGAGCATAACAATATCAGTTAAATCCTGTTCGTCATACTTAACCTCCATCGTTTCCAAATCAGCGACGATTTCCTTAAACATTGATAGACGACCTTCCAAAGATTCATATTCCGTCAAGCGATGAGAATACAAGCGCTGCTTCAAGTGTAACTTACTTGTCAAGCTTTTTGTCATACAAAGCTATTCCAACTTCAACCACAATGCGGCGGTACTTTTCTCCTTTATCACGTCCTGAAAAATTTCATTAGAAAGATAAAGATGTATCTGAGATAGGGCTTTCTGATCCTTCCGTTGTTTATCCTCCGCGGTCATTGTTGCAGGCATTCTATCAATCCCCAGTAAAGTATCATCAAGATCCAATTGAGCAAGAACTGTTTGCATCTTGATTTGCTACAATGAAAATCTGTTGTTGCATTCCAAAAGCGAAATTTCAAATTCAAAGTTGTCATCTCTGAACAATCGACCTTATTCCAACATCGCTTTAATAATTAATTTGGACATCCCAAGAAACCACCAAAAAACACTTGACTCTGACAGCATTAGATATGAACCAACCCGATATCAAGAACGTTTTGATATTACTTGTTGAGAAACCGACTAAATAATTAAAGGCAAAAAATATGAACAATATGAAATTTAATAAATCACACAACAATCAAGTAAATTGTGGAAAAGTATAATTTATCATACCAAGAAACAAACAATTGTCTTATAAGATTTTGATCATCTCAATCTAATCTAAACATTTCTCTCTTATTTCTAATGTATACAACAATGATTTAATTGTTATAATCTCTCTCGAGTCTTGCATTTTCCTCCCTTATGAAGTGCAGCGTCATGTCCACTATTGGACCAAGGGCGTCGGCGTTGAGCTTGCTGATTTTTTTTTTCTCTTCTCCGTTCCAAAGTATTTTACTTCATCTCCAAGTCCTTAATTCAATCAAACTCCCAAAACACCATGAAATTTGATTCATAATCAAACCGGATTTCTAAACCAATATTAAACAAGCTTCCTTCATGCAACAAATTTATAAATCATATAGAATTTTTGTCACAAACTGAACAATAATTATGTTCCGAACTTTCACAATTTGAGCCCTTATATATGATACAAATAAATAAAGATTAGTGGTACACATCTTCATTGTATGTGATTATGTGCTACTGTTGTTTAATAATTAAAATGCATTTCAATTTTATTGAAAATATGACACCAATCTTACCACACATAAACAAGAGATGATATATGTCACCTCTCCGAGGGTCCCATCAGCACATCGTAAAATGGGGTCCATAGGGAGGAAAATCATTTCCCGAAACTTGGATACTTGAGTCACCACAAAAATAGCAATACTCTGGGATAAACACTTTCATACGTGTTTTCTTATATTCACTCTAGTTGGAGCTCAAACCAAGATTTATTTGTTTCTCTAGGACTTGTTTATAAAAATGGTTCTTCGATATTCGAACCCATAGTTATTCTCTTAAAAAATCTCAAAGATGAAACTTTTTAGTCTATGCATGAGGAAAAAATAAAGAAATGTATATATTAGTGTGCTGCAATAAAGTTGACTTTCTTTAGAGAGAACCAATGAAGTAGACTTCGTAGTTGATGTGACACCATTTCTTATAAATGTCACGATTCACAAAGAGTTACGGTTGCTTAAAGATATTCATACATATATACATAGATAAACTGCGTAAAGAAATTTATACATATAAAATATTTACAAATAAATCAAATGAACATGTAAATGTTCGGGAAAAATTCAATCGGTGTAATAACAAGACAACATTATTATCCGAAGTGTTCAAACCATAATGTATTTGTCAAGAAAGAAAATGAAATCGATAGTGTATATGCAATTGGTGAATCGTCTAGTGACTAAAATTCATACTTCTTCCCTAAAAATATAAATTTTTAATGAACATTTTAATAAAACACTTGAGACGATAAATTCTAAATTCAAGTCTAGTGATGATGCATCTATAAAAATTGAGCACATTTAAGGCATTTAGCGAAAAATAAATCATTTAGTCTAAGCATAAATGAGCTTATTGAATTATTTCGTTTCTTCTTTAATGATTTAAATTTTAATATTAAATAATTAAAACTTTTTGGACGTATATGTATAATTTCTTGGGAGTAATATACGCTAAACTGCCTTGAATATGACAAACAACTTAATTACTGTATTTATTATTTTTCACATTAGAATATTAGATTCCATTTCACGAAGTCTATTATGGGATTGCCACCAGTAAATTAAGGTGTGTCTAATTATTATTTTTGATTCATAGAGAATTTTTTGAAGTCTATTATCTATAATATATTAAATATCACATCAAACGACTCGTCTTCATAGTCTTTGCCTTGCACTAGTAAATATGTACGTGTATAATTTCTGGGTTTGCTTTCTCAAAAGAGATCAATTCTCCTAAGTTCATGTACACTTTATATATTCTCGGGACTATTCAATTAATTTAGGAGTAAATAAATTATTTAAAGTTCATGTACACTTATTTATTTTCAAAATCATTCGTTTAATTTATGATACAAATTATTCTCAAAGTTAGCGTACGCACCTTTTTGTCTAAATTAATTTTAAGATCATGAGTATATAAATTATTATTTTTTCTATGAATAATTCAAATTAATTAAATGCCTTATTCATGAATGTATTTGATTGTTCGTATTCAACGTAAATGAATTAATCTCTCAACTATTTAACTTATCACGAATAATTTAGACATTTTATTTAGTAACTTTTTTGGAATTTATTTGATGGGCTTTTTCGTTTGAAATGTTTTTTTGTGAATAGTTATAAATTCTATTTTTTTTAGGTGGGCAATAATTTGGTTGTATGATTCATAGATATAGTAGATTTTGAAGGAACTCAAAAAGACTTCAAAAGAATCCTCCTACGCACGGAGTACCAAATAAGAAGCAAAAAAAGATTACCACGCGATGTTCTGCTTGATATTCTAGATCTACACGTTAGAAAATTGATAGAGATATTAATACAACTATCACCATCATTCGTCGGTAGCATTTTTTTTTTTATATATATATTATAAAAATAGGTGCAATCTATGAGATTCAAAATTCCATAATAATCGCATGATATGCCTGAGTGTTTTCACATTGTGATATTACTTGATGTGTTTTAAATGTCACTCGAACAGTAACTAATATCTACGATAAAAGAAGCTTTTTTTGAATTACGCAGAGGTACTGAATATTTTCTTGTGCATTGTAATTTTTTTACAATTATATTATTACTATGATTCAATTATTTCAAAAATATTTTACTTTTCGTTTTTACCTTAATCTTCGTTTCTCAATAAATATTTAATTTATTTAACCATTTAAACAATATCATTATAAATTATTTTGTCAACTATTTAGTTATCATCAATGTACATTTTCCGTATTCATTATACTTAATTGGACAGTAAATTAAATTCATTAAAAAATTTAGATCAAACGGTGATCTTTTGAGAGTATTGTTCTAATTGATTTATTAAATGAATGTTAAGATGCAGAGAATGTCAATTGATTTGTCATCGGTGTACATTTGACAGATTCATTCCACTTAGTTGGATAGTAAATTAAATCCATTAAATTTCTTTTGGAACGAAAGATGATCTGTTGAGAGTTATGTTCCAATTGATTTATTCAATAACTGTTAAGATGTTGAGAACGTATATAATGCGTATTTATAATAAAATAATATCAATTGATATATTCAATGCATATTGAGTGAAGATGAAAAAATATAGTATTCGTTGGATGTTAAATTTAGATCAAAATAGTAAATTGATGGATTATTCTAATTGACTTCCTCAACTATTAAATTGAATTGCAAACTGATTTGTATTTAATTTGAATCTATCAAATATTTTGTTTTATTTTCTAACACATCGACGGATAGGTTTTACCAAATCTAGGTTGCTCCGCATCATGAAATCAAAGGTTATAAGAGACATATCGGCGTATGAAAATGAATGGTTCATTAAAGTAACGATAATTCGAAAGAGTTTGATTGAATCTTATTCAAACAATGCTGAAAATTTTGATATTTTGAGGCTCATCCTAATTGACAAGGAGGTATTATGTCTACTGCGATAACTATTTATTTCATAATTACATTATATATGAGAAGAAACATAGTATTTGACTTCTTTACAGGAATATGAAATTCAAGCCATGTTATTCAATGATGCAATTAAAAAAATCTGATGTTGTGATTGAAAAGGAAAAATCTTATATTTCACGAAATGGAAACTTAAGATCATCAATGGAAAGTATCGAAATGTGAACGGTAAAATCGAATTGTCTTCCACAACTACAATAGAGGTAGAAGATATCACTGAACGTATATACGATAAGATATCAAATTCTTTTCTTCAATTCAATGAAGTAGCAAAATTCGCTAACGGAGAAATAGTGATTGGTAATCTTACTTTTCAATCAAATGCATAGTTTACAATCATTTTCAAAGAGTCTTAAGTATTACTTCTAAAATTTCAAAAACAATCATACTACATTTACACTTTCCTTACATTTTTATTGACACTCTTCCTCATGAATCCATCAAAGTCATTGATTTTGAATCCATCTATCACATTGCACAAATTTATTCCACATAGGAGGAGGTCAACCAGAATGCCATGGAGAGTGTATGTCTGCCATTATTCTTTGAAAAAATCTACCTACATTTTATAATTAGATCCTATTTTATTAATAGCTTTGAAATCTAAAAAATCTCTACATCACATTAGTAAAAACGGTGGTGTAGAAATTCATGATATCTAAGGTTGTTCACAGGCTAATGAATTATTATTTTTTTGTTCAGATTTTCCTCTTTGTTTTCAAATATTATAAGGTTGGTAATCAAAGTAAAACCTGCGTTCATCATCAATGTTAAGAGGCCAAGTGAAAGAATAATGAGGAAACAATAACTGATTCTCTTAGACAATGGGTTAACATCATTCATACAATCAAAAAATATATTTTTTTTTATCAAGAGACAGCAAAGACAAACTTTATAATATTATTTACTCACAACTATGTTCTTAATATAGGTGTAATAAAATAAAATTATACGATGAAGCTCCATGGCAAAGAGAGCGGCAATTGAAGTGCTGACATGACTTTTTAAGATATTATAAACAATTTTGAGTCATTTTCTCTAGATACTTCTAGTTGTCTCACGAGCAACAAGACAATCAACAAGGTCAAATGACAAACAATACCTCATATGGAATATATCTTGCACAACATGTATTATTGCATGGATACTTATACATAGCACTTTCAAGAGAAATTTCTATAACAACTACAAACATTTTAGTCAAGTCAAATATCCCTAATCACACAAAAATATTGTATATAGAGAGATTCTCACTGAATAAAAAGTTCATTCCACATAAATAATTTGTATTAATTATTTTTTATATTCACATATTTTAAATATTACTTTTATAACGCTTATAAAATATTTCATAATAATGTGCAGTGCACGTTCAATTATAACTAGTTGTAGTAAAATGGAATAAGAAAGACGTGTAAATGACTTGACATTTAGACTATATTTCGTCTATAATTTTAGACAAAATTGAATGTTATTGTAAATAAAACTTTAATATTTTTAATAATATTCAATCTTCACTTTGGCGGCCATTATTTGCAACTTTAATATTTGGAATAGTATTTTTTTAAGAATGTGTGGTTAAAAAGTAAGGAAAAATTTTAAGTTTACGTATAATATTATTTTATTGGAGAATGTGTGGTAAATAAGAAGAGAGTTGCAATTTTAATGGGGCCAAACATGGCTCAGTATATTATCTTCTGTTGATTTTGTAAGTGTTATGCCCTAAGTGCAATCAACTTGGGACATAAACACTTTAAAATATATATATAATCAATGTATTTTAATGGCAATATTTATTATTTAATTGAATTTATATTCTAATAAATTAAATAATAGAATTCGTAGATTCAAGTCTTGGTAATTTGTTAATCACAAGGAGTTGTGATTGTGAGATAAAAATTACATATGAC
>CAIGRN010028222.1:0-14940 GCA_903798345.1 Fraxinus anomala
AGTTGGAAGAAGCCCATGTTTGCCCGCACATGTTTTGTAGTGACAGTTGAGGTGGTTGGTTCCAATGCCTTTTGACTGGCCAATCGTTGCTGACGGTATTTACATGCTGCTTTGATTTCTGGAACTCCATCGATCGCACGACCAGTTTGAACCAATTTAAAATGGTCCCAAAATTTTGTCTGCTTCTTCCACTTTCTTTCCCTCTTGCATCCGGAATATCTAATGCATGTTCATCATCTTGTTCCAAATCAATTGGATGACTATTTTCATGAACGTCGAAATCTTGAATATTTTCTAGAATGGGTAATTCATTTAGACCGACAAATTCATTCCCAAATTGACTTTGGGCAGGTGTTTCGCCTCCAATACGAAACAAGTTTTCAACAAACGATCGTCAATCCATTTGTGAATAATTGAAATTTAATGTTGAAGACTTTAAGTAGAATTGAGAAATGAATGAAGATTATGTAGTAGTAGTGTAGAAAATAAATTGTAAAATCAAAATTATAACTCGACAATGTAAAAGAGTAATGTATAGATTATAAAATGATGATAATGATTTGTAAATAAATTGTAGAGAGTAGAGTAGAGAATGAGAGATTGATATTAAGCTTGGTGGGAAAAATATGTTGTAATGAATGGGTATTTATAGGGAAGAAAATGGAAAAAAAAATTATAGGGAAGAAAATTTAGTAATCGTTTCGGTTAGCAGTGACCAGAACAGCCACTGAATTCAGCAACCGTTCTGGTCACTTAAAATTATTATTATTATTTTCTTTTTATTTTAACGAGCCGAGCCGACTCGTGGCTCGTTAAAAAAAGCTTGACGAGCAGCCGGCCTGCTAGGGCTTGTCTTTTTTACGAGGTCGAGCCAGCTCGGACTTGTTTTGTCGAGCCGAGCGGTTGAGCCGCTCGACTCGGTTGTCACCTCTTAATTAACACAAGAAGTGGTATCATAGATTCTGAGCATAATTAATACAACGAGTGGTATCAGAGCGCCAAGTTCAGTAGTTCCGCACATCGCAATGTTTGATTTGTTCGAAATTTTTGTTCTTGATTGCTTTCATGAAGTATGGCATTCCGTTTTTGGATCAGAGCACCAGATTCTCGAGGGTTAAAATACGTGCAGTGCTCACATAATAGGATTTGGATGAATTGTTACTGAGAATTGACAAGATGCCAGCAACTTTAACCGCGAAGGAGAAATTACAAAAGGATAAGAAGACAGTTTCTCACATTCATCTTCATCTATCGAATATCATTCTTTCGACGTTTTGAATGAGAGTTCAACATTTGCTTTATGGTTGAAGTTGGAGCAATTGTGCATGATTAAAAGTCTGATAAGCAAGTTGCATCTTAAGCAACGTTTATACTCTCATCGAATGACAGAAGAAAGATCATTGGAAGATCACCTGACTGTATTTAAGGAGATAATTGCTGATTTGAAAACTTTGGAAGTAAAGTATGATGAAAAAGATTTGACATTGATCATATTATGTTCGTTACCCGCTTCATTTTCTTCATTTAGAGACACTGTCTTATATAGTCGTGATACTCTCACTATAGAGGAGGTGTATGATGCTTTGTTTTTAAAAGAGAAGATGAAACATCTGGTGTTTGAGGCCAGAAATGGAGAATGCCTTATTGCTTATGGTGATTCTGGAAGGGGTAGATTGAAGTCTAAATTCAATAATTAGATTTGTAACTTCCGCAAGAAGAAGGGACACATGAATAAGGATTGGTACAAATTGCAGAATAAACAAATGTTGGCTGCAAATGTTGGCTGCAAGTCGATAAGAGAAGTAATCAGAGACTTCAGTGAAGCAGACCTCACAGAGAACATTGTGAGGGAGATCTCTTGGCAATTTTGACATCAAGTCTAAACCAGAGGATGATTAGATTCTGGATTCAACGCACGTGTTTCATATGTGTCATAATAAGGACTTGTTTACTACATATGAAATTGTTTCCAAAAGTGTCGTGGTAATGAGAAACAACACACCTTATCGGGTTGTTGGAATTTGTACGGTCAGATTGAAGCTATTGGATGTGACAATTAGAACACTTAGCCATGTTCGACATATTTCGAATTTGAAGAAAAATCTCATCTCGTTGTCTATCATTTATTCAAAAGGTTATGAGTTCTTTGGTGGATGTGGAGTTTTAAAGGTTTACAATGGGTGCTCGGATTGTATTAGGGGGACATAAAAGGTCTCAGTTATACATCTTAAAGGGTCGTGCAGAATCTAGAAGAGTCAATCATCACAGGTTCAGTACCCGTGGTGGATATTCAATTTGGTACAATACCTTTAGGAGCTCGTAAATGGTCTGATTTGAAGAATATAGCTCTGTGGAATTCAGGAGATATGGATAATGCCACTTTGCCATCATCACCTACGGTGCTATTATATTCTATTGCTAAGGACTGACCCAGTGAAAAAAGGTACGTGAATGCTGATTTTATTGAGCATGCCTTCAGTGTAATAGAAGGTGTACAATCTAACAAGGGTCTTCTTTAAAAGTATTTGTGTTTGATTCTGTTTTGGAGTGTGTTACAGCACAATTTGGTGAATTTTAAAATCATTATGATTTTTTTTAGAATCTGAGATAATTTTGCAGAGTAGTGTTTGGATTCATTAGAAGAGGTGGAGTATTTTGTATTTGGTTGGATAAATTAGATTTGGTCATTATTGAACGGTCTGTTAATTCCTTGCAGACAGATTTTCTTCTCCAGGTGGAGAAAATTTTAGAACTTTGTTCATTGTAGTGGAATTCATATCAAGATGGAGATTGTTAGAATTTGTGTGTAACCTGAATTCCTTGTTGAAGTAATTGAAGAATTCTAATTGAAGTGCACGTCAAGAGAAATTTAGTTTGAAATGCTTTTGGAGTCTTATTCAAATTGAAATTCTATTTGGAAGCTTTATTGGGAGTTGGAATTTGTATTGGACTTGAAGAAGTTGAAATTATGGATTGGAAAGAAAATTCGCCACATTTTCGCTAGCTGGTCGCTAGAACAACACCTGCAGGTTTTCTCCCGAGACTTGATTGTTCACTTGGAGCTCAGCGACGGACTAGCTTATCGCTCAAGCGAAAGGGTTATCCGACCCAGACCCTTTTCGCGTTTTAACACGTTTTTGACATTCTATTTCAACTATAACTCATCTATTAGAGTTTGGACGTCGCCCTATATATATATATATATATATATATATATATATGGTGAGAAAAGTAATTATTATCTTTTAGGATCATTGTAATATTTCTTCATTATTTGTGATGCAATAAAATCTTCTAATTCTTTTACCATATTTCTTTTCTTTTATTCTTTTACTCACGATCATATACTTCATATTTTATCTTATAACTTCAACATCTCAATCCGGTGGTTGGTTTCATATCAAGTGGTATTGAGCAATACGTGATCATTGAATTCTCAATAATTGGTATCAGAGATTTCGAATATAATTAACATAACAATAACCATTGAAATATTTTTTTCTCAAACTCATTTTCAACCATACTTTTTTATAATAAAATATTTTGTATTTAAACCCTAAGTACTTCACCAAAAGTGGCAAGATTAGTGCTAGATTGCGTTCTCTAAGTGACATTTAGACTAATAATTATTTTAAATTCAGAAATATTGTACCGACATGATTATTTTTGGATACTAAAAGTGAAAGATAGAAATGTCAACGACTATGACAAGGTGGTACATTGTACTGCACTCACTGGCTTTGCCGAGTAAAAGAAATCTAAAGCTTAGATCCGAACATCACCCATCGACGACGTTGCTCTATCTTTTTGCTACACTAATAATTAGCTTCATTTGACTTCCCCATATTAATTTATTAGTTATAACCCTTCTTTACCAGGTCCAGATAGCAACATTCCTAAATACTAGATATTTGAAAAATGTCCGAAACTGTTGACATTAATATATCTTAAAATCTTGTCTGAAAATCATAAATCAACAACTCCATGGATTCTTGTAAAGTTGTCCATTTCATCATCTTCTTCTTCTTTCCTCAGTTCTTCATCACAGTTTCAAGCAGCACAGAATTCTGCTCTACATCAGCCTGTAGCCGGGGCGAGGCCATTATTCGATTCCCTTTTCGACTAGAAAATCGTCATCCAAAACGATGTGGATATCCGGGTTTTGACCTGTTTTGTGATGGCCAAAACCAGACAGTAGTTGAGCTTCCCAATTCAGGGAACTTCACTGTCCTGGCTATTGACTATGAAACTCAAAATCTATGGATTAATGATCCTGAATATTGCCTCCCAAAGAGCCTTCTCACTTTGAATCTCTCTGGTTCGCCTTTTACTGGAGTTTTATATCAAGATTTTACGTTGTTCAACTGCACGTTTGATTATAGAAGGTATGGGTTGGATCCTATAGCTTGCCTTAGTGGGGAGAATTACACAGTTTTCGCTTCTTCTCATAATAGGGCTATAAGTTTCTTGGCTTCTAACTGTAACTTGATAGCAACAATTGCTGTCCCCGTTCAATGGACATTTTTTGAGCCGGTTTTGTCATCTGATCTCAGTGGTGATCTCCTACTCCGGTGGGCAGCGCCACTCTGCGGGAGGTGCGAGTCACGTGGCAGGCTATGTGGGCTCAAGAGCAATTCCAGTACGCAAATTGAATGCAGCAATGTTAATCGCCATGGTAAGTGACTAGTTATCGAACTCCTTTTCTTGCTTACAAGATTTTCTTACTTAAACGATATGATTGTTATGTTGGATCGAATATTACAACTAACATATCTTTATTTATATTTTCTAATCCTATCAAGTCTGTACAGTTCTGCGTACCAAATATACTTATATCCCAAATATTTTTATGATCATCTAATCAGAATAAGACCATCATTATCGTAGAAGTAGAGTGATAACTAGGTTTGTCTGAAAAAATTCATGAAGACCAATAATAATGATTATGAATATTTTAAGTCTAACGGTCATCAACTGTTAGTAATGTTTGATAAGATTAGAAGCTTTGACTTAGAAATTGCACCAATAATCAGCTCTCTCTCTCTCTCTCTCTCTCTCGTGACTTTTAAAGTTTGATATGTTGCTAAATATATTTACTTTCAGGGCTTTCAAGAGGGGTACGTTACGCCCTAATTGTGGGGGCCGGAGCACCGGCAATATTGTGCATCGTGGGGCTATTGTGTTACATTTGTGGTAGAGTGAAGTGCTTCGGTAGACAACGACACACTATGGTAGAATTCACCTCCGTGGTGGTGCCACATACCATCATCATGTCGGGATTAGATAATACTATAATTGAATCATACCCAAAAACAGTTCTTGGTGAGAGTTGGCGTTTAGCTAAACCAGATGATAATATTTGCTCAATCTGCTTATCTGAGTACATGCCTAAGGAAACCTTAAGAAGCATTCCTGAATGCCAACATTGCTTTCATGCAGAATGCATAGATGAATGGCTTCAAATGAAAGCTTCATGTCCGGTTTGCAGGAGTTCTCCGAATTCATCGTAACCCTAATTTTCTTCCTATATTTTACTTCTATGTAAATTGTAACAACAATTAAAAGATTGGACACTTCTAGTTGATCTATCTATAAATCTAGCAATGAATCAAAAGGAGCGACGAAAAAATTCATGTAACATGTTATGAGTACTACCCTTTAAGCAACGTGGCATGCTACCGGTCTCACGGAAAGGGCAAAAAATAAATAAATAAAGGAAAATGAATATTATAAGGGATTGTGTGATGTTGCTAAACATTAATAATTCACAATTTTTTTAATAGAAAAGAATAAGGAATTCATATAAGATAAGATAGTAATGAAAACACAATTTTCATATATGAATGACAGCGAACTTAAACCCAATTCTTTTGTCTAGCATATTACTACCATATTGACTGTCTCATTTAAAAATTTAAACATGATTGAGAGGGGTGACCATTTATTCAAACAACAGTCTTCTTTTACTTTCGAATATAAGAAAAAAGGGACAATGGTTAATCTACCACAACTGATTAAAATTCAAACTCAGATCATCTTTCTTTGCATGAGGCTTAAGAACAAATTCAACTATTCAGTTTTCGTATGCCTCAGGGTGAAGGCTTTAATCCTTTCAAGGCCATCTTCTAGATATGAATGCTCGACCGCAAAAGTTATCCTCAGCCAATTTTTCAATCCCACAGCAGCCCCTGCGCAGAAAAAATTTTACTTTATTTTGCTCGAAACTAACCCAAATACATTTTTGAGATGTTGATGAAGGCATTTTTCTTACCTGGAAGCACGATCACCGATTCCTCCCTTGCAAGTTTAATACAAAACTCAACGTCATCATTTATGTCTTTCAGTAACAGTAGATTCAATTTCACCTGAACCAAAATGAAGAAAATTGATGCTTCAGTCGATAAATTTTGAAGCTCGTCAAAATTCCTGAGTTTCAATGCTCGATCTTACCATTAAGAACATAGAACCTTGTGGTCTGCTTGGGTAAGTGATGCAAGGGATCTCCTTTAGTACAGCATGACACATGTCTGCAGCTTCTCTCAGCAAATTTAAAGTCTTTGAATGGAAACTTTTAGTTGTTCTCTTAAGAATTTGAGGAAGAGCACCCTGAAAAACAATTTATGTTACACATTTGTAAAGAATTAAAATATTCTGCACTTGATCTTCAAAAAACATAAAGATCGCTCATAGAATGTTGGCTCTAATATATGGTGTAGAAGCACGAATTATTTGATGAGGAAAACCAAAACACAAATATTCATTTAAGACTGGTTCTTCTAATGTGCTTCAGAGCCTCCTCCAATATTCAGTCCTTACAATTACAGACTTGAAACTTTCGTGTCCACTTTCCACTATGGTCAGATATATGGAAGAAATAGTCGTAAATATGCATAGTTAGAACAATTAAAACGCAGCAGATTGAATTTTGTGGTTTCCTAGTTTTGAAGCACTTGTGTATGGAAATGAATAGGGTAATGTCATAAGGGTCTGATACTCATAAGAAGGAACGAGTAAGAAATTATACGGGTCCTGTTGATGTGCTGTGACAAGCCTCTTCCCAAATAAGCCCTTGTGAATACGTACCAAGCTTGGCTTTTTCCTATCATCACGATCATAATCTTTTACAGTGGTAACCCTTCTTCATCATTTCCTAGTATTCATTTCTAGACTAAAATGAATATATGACATATAAACAGAAGCCAGTTGCACATGTGCATCAATTTTTATAAAGTGTATCTTATCATTATAGGAGATAATAGTAATTTGACAGGTAAATTGCAGACAAGGTTAAAAGTTTGTGGCCTTGTTCAGATGCAGGTCCGCAAAAAACATTATGCTCATTACCAAATGCTTTAACAGTATCAACATCAAAAGAATTTTAACCACTTTACGACAATTTTCTCTGAATTATTCCATCGATTAACATACCTGAGTAATAGTTGAAGGATCAGAGGAGATATCAATATAGCTCTTAATGCACTCAGTAATCTGTCATGAGAAACAAATATAGTATTAATAAGCGAAGTACGAAAATCATCTTTGTCGTTTACTTAACCCCATAGGCACAGTTGAGCCAGTTCTATACCAGTTTTTAAAAATATGTTTGAGAAGCTAGGATGAAGATCCAATGACCACTTCTCTGAATTGTGACTTCTCCAGTGAGCTGAAGGCCTCATTGTTACTGTTCGCGTATTTATAATATAAAGATATAATTTTATTTTGTCTCTTTATTAATTTCAATAATTTTCACATACAAAACCTTGAAGAAATCATTAAATAGTTTTTAAAATATCAAATAACTATCTTATGAATATGTTCATATGTACAAAGAAATAAAGTTCAATACATAAATGTTCTTTGCTGTTAATAGGGAGTTTGTACATAATAAATAAAGATCATATAAACTTTATTGGAAATACTATATTTTAAAAATTATGGAATATCAATGTAAACATAATACTAACAAAAATTGTACATTAATAACATGCAGACTTGTAAAATATAATTAATGATAAATTAATTTAAACTCCAAATTTTTCACAAAAATAAATTTTTACGACTTATAAACAATTTAAATGATTTCTCAAACAGCAATCCACCCGTCCGACTAGTGACCCACCAGACCTATGATCCGTTGACCCCTGTAACTTGTTCGGATCGATTTCCAGTTCAGGTCTGTTAACTATGATGCCAACATCTATGATAACACCTGTTCATAAATTCATCCTTTTTCTTGGTTGTCCTACATGGGCTTCCCAAGAAATACTCATATTATCAACCTTCTCATCAATATCATATAATGAGCAAAGAACTCGTGAGATAGTATAATTTGCACGAGATATTATATATTGTTATACGAGAAATGATCCTTTTGTCATATCAAAGACTGTTAATACTTCTTTCCTTCTTGTCATATCCGAGAAACATTATACAATGTTATCTGAGAAATGTAAAAGTCACTCGAGGATTTACTACTAATGTACAATTGAGTGTGATACCTTATGTTTTTGGAGGATACCATTGGGATCACTCATCAGAATCCAACCAAGTCGCCAGCCAGGAACCATCCATCTCTTAGATAAAGAGCCAATTGTGAAAACAGGTACAATTGATCCAAACCTTGCCATTGGCACAAAGGGATTACTCCCAAAAGCTAGATATCCATAAGCTTCATCTGAAATTATCAGAAATCCTAGCTTTTTGGCTGTCTCTGCAATCTAAAGAACTCAAACCCAAAACACTAAATATTACTAAATTCCACAAATAAAACAGAAGATAGATGCATTACTAAGCATGAAGAAGTAATATTTAACCACCTTCTGTAAATGTTCGTGTGTGTACACATTTCCACATGGATTCCCAGGGTTTATAAGAACCATGGCAACTGTTTTATCATCTGCCAGAGCTTCTAAGCCATTAAGGTCAACCTCCCATGCCTTCTCTGGAAGAAGATCAAAGTGGCGTATTTCAAGATGGCTAAACACAGCCCGTGCTTCATACAATGGATATCCTGGTCGGGGGAGCAATATGTTAGCTCCAGGACGCGCAAGAACTGTTATTAAGACATCAATTGCTTGCCTTGCACCAACAGTGACAAAGACATCCTTTGGTGATATATCATATGGATGGTCATCAGAGAGATACTCTGCAATCGCCCTAGTAGATGAATAGAAAGGTTCAGACTTCACACTGAAGTGTTAATTCCATGTTAATGAAATATGCTTATTAATTAATATTTCTCAATTACACCATTGATGGAAAGCAAATATAATGTTTGTGTCCCATTATTTTAAAAGAATGTATTTTGGTAGTAGATTGATAGAGAATGTGTGATTGAAAAAGAAGAGATAATTATTGATGTGATAAAAAATATTATTTTATTGAAGAATGTGTGGTTGAAAATGAGTAAAAGAATGAAAATGAAAATTTTAATATGATTAGGAGAAAATCCTACATATAGAAAAGATTCCCCTTTAACAATTTTAGACTTTTTAAATGAAAAAAAATTATGAAGTTCCTAAAAATTTCCCTTATCCACTCGGTTCAATTTTAAAGAATCTTCCCTTACGTTGACTTTATGAATGATTAATTTTCTTATTACTAGATTAGACTTTAACACCTTTCAAACTTTACAATGATTTCTACTAAAATGAATTTTGTAAAAATTAAAACCTTTCAAATTCCAGAATATTCAGGTTCTTTGAATCTATATTGGATTTTCTTTACATCACCGTCTTTCAGAAAATAAACCAAACACATCATGTTTAGTCAAAGTGACTGTATACACAACCGAGTTTCAAAATTCTGGAACCACAGATAGACATCAGAAGAAGTAAAAAGCATGCTCCTAAACATTATTACCCAGAAACATGCAAGGCTAGTAAGTTACCTTCTCGCATCAAGAATACCAAGACTTGACGAATAACTATTGAATTTAGCAGATCGAACTGCATCAACAACGGCGTCTTCAGCTACTTGAGCAGTCCGAAAACTCGGGAATCCACTTGGATCGCCATGGCCGAGAGGAATAACAGGCCTATCGTCATTCTGCTTCAGATTTTCTTTAACGGTGGTGAGAAAGCTTCTAATAGTGCAAGCAGATGCTTTGTTCAGGTGCTCATCACCCTCAAAGTTCCACATTGTGCTCTTTTCACTCATTTCTTCTACTTCTCTC
This sequence comes from Fraxinus anomala, assembly GCA_903798345.1. NCBI lineage: Eukaryota > Viridiplantae > Streptophyta > Magnoliopsida > Lamiales > Oleaceae > Fraxinus > Fraxinus anomala. The sequence goes on from CAIGRN010028222.1 coordinate 10,175, forward strand.
AAAAAACTTGTGGGTTTTGATTGAGGATTTCTGCAGAAGTTAAACGGTGGTTCACTGTATTTCTGTGAGTCAAACATGGATTTCGTTTCCCTAGTGTTGTTGGGCTGTAAGTTGTAACGTACTGTCTGTCATCTGAATTAATTAATCCGTGAATTAATGGGACACTTTACGGCAAAACTGCAACGTGGGGGGTGGCGTGAAAATCCAGTGGCAATTTTCAAACTTTTTTACAGCTGGATCCCAATCAATGCGAAATGTAATAAATAGGTTCCTAAATTTATGTTAGATAGCATTTAAGTCCTTTATAGACAGCGTTGGTCCATTTTAAGGTTAAAAATCACGTGCATATGCAATTATTTTTAATCCCATTAGGGTAGGTCATATTGAAAATTATGTAATGCAAAAAATTATATATAAAGAAAAATCGCTAGGGTTTATTGGTGCAAAGTTTTTATTGGTCCATCAGTTTTTTATTTAATCCTTTTCTGCTTTAGATAAAAATTAGATTTTTAGTAGATTTTAATAAGAACATATGATTGAAAAGTTGCGAGTCTTATAAAATGTGTAGTTAAAATTAATTATTAACTTTTATTTAAATTTCAATTCAATTTTTTAAGCCGAATCAAACGTTGGCTTAGTGTTGACCTTTGGAAGAGAAAATGTATTTGGATAATATCAATTTTCTCCCAAGGAAGAAGAATGAAGATTCAATAAGATGGTATGTTAGATTACCCTATCTGTTTGAGCCCCATTTTTGGGGAAAATGTATTTTAAATAGTGATTTTTTGAAAAGAAAAATATAGTTGAAAATGAGTTTTGAAAAAAAAAAATTATTATTTTTTGAAAAAATGAAGGCCAAACATAAGCTATAAATCCAATGAACTGAGTTGATCCAGCTGTAAAGAAGGGCCAATTGTTTATAGGAATGTCTACATGGAAAATGGTTGAGAGATACGACATGCTTAACTTGTGACAATTAGAAGATTGTTTGGGATAGTACTTCTAAAGTTGAATTTATTTCCCTATGCCCTTCATCTTCCCCTAAAGAAATTTACGCCCATGATTGATAACCATTATTACAAAACTCTTTAATTCACATATTCATTTTTAACTACACATTCACACAATAAAAATATTTTGCACGTAAACTCAAATTTTTATTCTTACTATTTAACCACGCATTCAAAACATTATTTTCTCAAAATAATGGCTATCAAATGGGGGCTGTACTTTATTTATTCATTCGTGATGTCCATATCGTTCCCTTATTATTTATTCTTGACAATTATACAAGGCCTCAAGGTAATACATATGTTTTATGAATTATACACGTGAATAGTTTCCGTGCAAAAGTATAACACATAGTCACATGTATACTTTTTGCACACATCTAAACCATTAACATGGATATTTGGAGTACTTTTAAGAAGTTGTTGTTTAATCTTATGTAAATATTGTTTCTTTCGATAAAACGCGATGATGGAAGTGATTTTTGGAGAAATAAATGAAAATCGAGCTAAAATGATGGATTTTATGCATAATTTTGAGGAGGACCAACTGGACATGAATTGGGAGAGCAAGGGCTAATATTACAATCATAAATGACGTGAACTGACCAAAGGACAGGGACTAAACTGCAGAGACTCGAAGATGGAGGCCTGTGATTACAGGGCAATAGCCCATGCAATCGCAAGGGCCTGTTTGTTAAAAGCCGAGAAGAAGTCAATTCTGCCATGTGATCGCAAGGCACGAATCCCGACAGGAAGATTTTGTTTCAGTTTTCTGATTTCGTGCAGTCTTGAAAAATAATTTGGACCACGATTTAACCTACTTTAAGCCTCCAATTTCGGCATTCTTCATTCTACATCGTGAAAAACAATGCTAGCAAGAGAAACCGGGCAAATTACATTAAGAAAGTGAAGATTTAAAACTTGGAATTGAAGATCTAAAACTAGAGATTGATCCTACTTCTTTCTCATGTACTTATTCGTTACGGGCGATGAACTCTCATCTATTTTGTCGAAATTTCATTATAGCGATGCTTTGCTAAATACTTTAGTGTTGGGATGATGACGAAACCAATTATTTTATCGTTTTAACTCAAAAATTGTTTATTTAATTAATTTGTGTTATTGATTGATATTGTATATTTACTGATTATTTGAATGCTTGATCACCATTTAGATAATATATTACTTATTTTATTTTTCGAAGGTTTGAAATAAGTCTAAAACATTGTAATATGAACACAACGCTCAATAATATATTATGCATAATAGTTTATGACTTGTAAAATCGAAAATGTAATCGTGCAGTTGAATAAATTACTTCGCATATTAATTTGGGATAGAGATATTTCAGGTCGTGCTTAGGAATATGTATGTCTTACCTCGTGGAGAGATAGTTTAATAGAATTAGATTATCGATTTTCAATTATACATAAATGATAGTAGATAACATAAGTCAAGAATTTGTACAATAATAGCTGGATATCAAATCTTACCACATTTTTCTCATACTTAGTTTCCAATATTGTAAAAGTAAACAAAAATTCTAAATTGCTATCTTCTAATTAGCAAATTTTGTTCAATAAATAAAAATTTAAAAACAATCAATTAAAATAATTTTTGGTATTAGTTGCTACTTTGTAGCTAAAAAGTAATTTTTTATTCATTTTAATTTGGAGTAAGTTTGCAATTTAAAAATTTGTTAGAACACGTGCATAATTTTAATTGTATCTTTGTGTATAATTTATTTTTTTTCTTTTCGACGAGAAAGCTTCATAATAGAGAATAGTCTGTAAAAACAAAAAAAAAAATACAATCATATAATTTTGTGTAAAAATGAAAATGTATGTAAATGATGTAGTGAGATGAATAGACTGAATGTTGATTTATGAAGTTATTTTTACCATACTTTAAAAATTTACATATAACGTGCAAATTTAGATAAAAAAAAAAAAAAAGGTGTGTAAAGTGCAAATATACAACTCTATACATATGGTATTTTGTAGTTTTCTCATTAAAGTAGCTCATGTTACATATATGCCAGTATTAATCAAACATTAGACTGAAACCTGATCAAGACAAGTCGATGCTACAAGGGACAAATGCTAAAAATGGTAAGTGCAATTTAGCTATAATTTCTTACCTACGAAACTTTTCATCTTTTTTTTTTTTTAAAGATCAATTTACTACCTTTAGAAAACTAGTCTTTATTTAGCTTTTATTTGAGTGTTTCCTCCTTGGCTCCTTTCCGTTTAGAATGAAAACAATTTATTAATTTTAAATTCTTGTTTTCAAAACTAATTGATAATAATCATTTTTATTGACATTAACATGGCTTACATATTATTAGATGAACACTAAAGATTTTGCATTTTTGATTTCTAAAGATTTGGTCTTCATTAGATAGATGATGAAGTGTCGCGGAAAGATGGCTACCAAGATATATTTTCAGGATCAGTATACCAAATCTCAACCTTATCAATCACCTAAACAAACTCTACCCAAAATCTTCAATTATTCTACACTCGGTTGCTTTTGATTGTACACACTTGGGACACAAAAGGGGGAAGGCGTTTTGCAATCACAAAGGCCAAGAAGAAAAGGCGGACGTGTGCACAAAGCAAAGAAAAAATGGAAGCCGCTTTCTTCAAGATACAATGGCAAACACACTTGAATATCAAGACCAAGGTAACAATATGTAGGTAACATTAGGTATGAAAGTGGCCAAGCCCAATCCAATACATGGGCCAAGTATACCAAGTAATGGGTCAATTCTCGTAAGCCTTCCAAATGAGTGGGACGAGTCATCAATCTAAGGCGTCGATATTAATTTACCCAACATCGATTTAACATTATTGTCCGGAATTTATTGAATATAAAAAATTCAATAAATCTCTACTTTGATACTCAATCAACTTGCAAGTAACCAAACACAAAGTTTATACTTGCATAATCAAGGTAACCAATAGAATTGGTATCGCAGACCATACCTCATGTTTTGGACTAGAAACACATACCATATTTGCTCTATGTACTAAGATCATAAACAAATACCCAAGTAAATAATCACAGTAATCAATCAAGAGCAAATAATCATACAATAGATATATTATATAAGATAACACAAATCTTTTCAAAAAAATACGTTCACACAGAACAACAGATTAACACCAAGTTAATCAAGCACATGATCAACACATATGCAACAAATGCATTAATGACCCCATGAAAGATCTCACCATACTTATCCTATCCCATTTCGTATTGCTCATACTTCGAGAACATATATCTTACCTCATCGCCCACTATGTTCACTAAACTAATCGCTCAACTCATGTCCAACTGGTCGAACTCTATAGATACTAAGTTCTTGGAATAATGCTCTATCACCACATTACTTCTCCCAACCTAAATAAATAATGAGTCTCTACCTAACAGAAGTGATATAAGTGTTTCTCTCACACTCTACCTGATCAGGGTCTCTTCATAGATAAATGATTCCAACATTTAATCATCTCTCCACTCATGATCCAATTGTCACATTGCACATCACCGGTACAAACCACCAATGTACCCCTAGACATCTATACTCTATCTCACCAAAAGACATACAATTCACTGCTAATGTATCTTAACCCACTATGCATGCAAACAATTACACCAAGTAAGTAAATTATTCTCAAATTCATGCAAATGCACAAATTATCAAACACATGCAGAAATAACTACACACGAATGCACATGCAGTAACTAGGTTTA
>CAIGRN010028269.1:0-21073 GCA_903798345.1 Fraxinus anomala
ATATTCAATAACTTTCCAAATATTATAATCTATTGATTGAATGTAAATTATCATCCTAATTTTGCAATAATTATAATGTGTATCATCAAAAAAATGAGAATTATTTGTAGAACGCCCCTCAAAATTTTGAAGATTATGGTCAACCATTACTCAATATTGTGAAATCTTTTTAAAAATGAGCACCTTACTCTGATGCCAATTGATATCCCCAAAATAACTAACCAAGAGAGGATGAATTGATTATTAAAAACTTTTTCGAAAAATTAATTCAAGTTTAAACAAATTGAAAATGAATAAGTCAATCAAACAAAAATGCACAAGCATGAAAGTAATAAGTAAAAGGGAAGAGAGTGTGCAAACGATATAATTGTGAAGGTTCAATTCCAAAAAATGATCTACGTTCTTCGTTATCAAACTTTTCGTCACAAGCAAGACATTTTCACTATATTTGATTGACTTATGGTACAATCCAAAACCTTACAATACGACCGGTGACTTACAAACAAGTAGCACCGATCTTTATACAATATTGAGTTTTACGGGACCTCTATATGACCGATAAATTTAAAGGAAATTGATTTTACAATTTGAAACTTCTCTCTTAATAAATAATATGACGAAATTAAGTACAAATAAAGAAATATGCTAACAATTTAATGAATAACAATGAATGAAACTCAAGTGTTAGGTGAGAAAAACTTTAATGAGAAGAATAATTTTCAAAAATTAATTCAATCAAAAGTTTTTCAAACTAAATGATTTGATAAAGATATATAAAATGTATAATCAATATAATTTAGATCAAGAATATCTCACTTAAATCCTCTCTAAAGTGTTGTAATGAATTCAAAGTGAAATGATAATTATAGCAGTCAAAACATCAAAAATTCTAACTAAATGGACAATCAATCCGAACGTCCGCTTCGTAAACTGAACAACCAAACAACCGTTGTGTACTAGAATTCAAAACGGCTAAAAAAATGGTTGTTGGATGAACCGAACGTCCACTTAAGACTTTTTCTCAAATTTTTCATTTTTGTTTGTTTTGAAAAATATAGGCTTTTGAAGAACGTTCTCACTTTATTTTTCAAGGTAAGTGATATTGTAAGAGTTTAAATATCAGTTTGAAATACTTACCGTTTGAAAAAAATATTTTTTATGCAATTATCTTTATGAAGTAATTTTCTCGCACATAAAAATTCATTTATTGAAGTTTTAATTATTCATTGCTAAAGATTAAAACATTTTACCTTTACACATGAATCCAAAACATCTTAATCTAATAATTTCGATGCTTGGTTATTGAATTTCTTTGTCTCGAGTGATTTTTCATGAATGCTCGACTTCTATCTTGATTTTTATTGATCGTTATATGCGAGTGTTTTTGGTAGTGATCATTTTTGTCCCCAATCGATCAATTTTGCAACAATAATTATGAAGACTCGAATTCAATTACTAGAAATAAAAATAATTTGTTTGTTATAATCAAAACATAAAGTCAACAGGATTTACCCTTGATAATTCATTAAATTATATTGCGCTGTAATCTACCGTGGGAGATGTAGACTGTTTTCTTTGGCGTTTGGTTGAACATCAATAGCCCAACTAAATAAGATAAGTCCATACCCTTCTGTTCAATATGTAGCACTGTACTATATAATGGACATTTTATTTTACTAATTATTCGGTGCTATATTACAATCCACAAGTAGATGCTGTCACAAATACGAGAAGCCAAAAGCATCTATGAAAGAATAAATATTGCGTAACCAAAGAATTCACGGCTGACAATACATTAATCGATGGCTCCAACACAACAGGAAAACCAAACATAAATGAACAATGACGGAAATTTCTACAAATTCAAAAGTTTGTAGTCGAGGATTGGGAAGCAGAATATAATTCTAGAAAAATGCAATGCAAAATCCTAAAAAATACCCTAATAATTTAACATGTCGAAAACCCATATTTCATAGATACCCAAAGAAAAAAAAAAACTACTTAGGATAAATTTACATGTCGAAATGCCAATATTTTCTACAAAAATTCGCATAAAATTCTAGTAACAATAGAAAATTGATGAAACCTTCTCACTTGAAGATAGACAAATGAGAAATTGGTTCCTTGAATGGGTTGTTCACGGTGGAGGATATTTACAAGGAGCTGTTCGCGGTGGTGATTGTTCTCCTGCTGTGGTAGCGTTTCAAATAGGAGAATAATTACACACTAACTCGGTTAGGGGAAGAAGATACAAAAGAATAGTAGAAGACGATGAAAGATTTTGGGGTTGTGACATTTGTAATGGGAAGAAACAGTGGTGGATTTCGGAGAGAGGAGAGTGATTTGGGGTTGGAAGGGTTTCCTTTGATTTGGGATAGGGCAAAGGAAATTTTCTGTGTGCGTTGCTGAATTTAGATAGTTTATTAATTTTGAATTAAAATACTAATTTTAAAAATATTATTCTGGTCAAAAACTACAGTTGCAAATTGTATTGTGAAAGAGGCTATCAAATTGTGTTTTTAAGTGTATTTTAGTAATAAAATAATATTTTCTTTTATGTGTGAAACTCTTCATACATCAATTAAATTAATAGTAGCCTAGAATTTTATTATCATGATGTTCCTTAAATGTAGTTAAGTGAGTTGGTTTTTTTAATCAATTTGGCCTTGATACCGTGTTGTGAAAGAAAATTAATCATATGATTATAAGAATAAAAGATAAGGATCTTTCTACATGTATATCAAGATTTACATAATGAATTACATAATGTCACATGACATTCTATCATTTGTCAATTTAAAATACAATTAATTTTTTCATCCATTTTTTTTCCTCCACGTCATATTATGTAATTCATTTTATATTTTTTTTATGTACAAATAGCAAAATTTAAAAGATAAACTCAAATATTATAATTGAACTTGCCACCTATTACAATGGTATTGAGACTAGAATTATTTCCTTACTAATTCTTTGTACAACAAAAACCACTGCTTTGCCTTTTCCATTATTCCATACTTTCTACCTTTTCTACTTTTCCCTTTTGAAGTAAGCCAAGTTGAATAGCAAGATTATTCAAGTGTGTGTTTGAGCCACATTATTTTGAAAAAATATATTTTAAAATAGTAGATTGATGAAGAATATAACCAAATATGAGCTAAATACCAAAAACCTGTTTAATGGTATGTTTGAGCCACATTATTTTAAAAAAAATGTATTTTGGAATAGTAGATTGATGGAGAATGTGTGGTTGAAAAAGAAGAAAAAATTATTGATATGATGAAAATTATTATTTTATTGAAAAATGTGTGATTAAAAATGAATAGAAAAATAAAAATGAAAAAAATAATGCGGTTCAACATGACTAAATAAAGTAAGCATACGAGACTTGACCTGCTCAATTATTATTGTATAGGAATATCCAAAACGTGTCATTTTTTAGTGGACTTGAGATTTTTGAATATTTGTATTTTTCAGGCCCCACCCTTAAAACTAGTATTAATCCCCTAAAAAGTTGTTGGACGGCACCCCTAGATTGCTAGTCTAAGACACATCCTTAGATTTGATAAATTGATATGAATCTTGTTAATGGTCGTATAAAAATAATTATTTATACATAATGTTTAAATTACTCGTGTTCTATCGTAAAACATGAATCTTATTAAAAAAATATATATTTTTTTATAATTAATCAATATGAGATTTACTCTTAGTATATCATCGCAAGATGTGGCTTATTGGAGAACATCTATCTTAAAATCTAATCTCTCGTTTACTATTTAAATGAATCAATTTGTTAGGGTGAGCTTAGAGGGTGCAATATCAAATTAGACTTGTAGTTTCATCTTAAAATGTCAATATAGTTAATAAGAGTTGCTCAAACTTTTATACGTATTTTATTGTTTACATCTCTATTCAGCGTGAGATTATCCTTAATATTATTTATAAAGTTGACCTTTTAAAATAAAATTTTAAATTTTAATAATGTGTCATTGTCCAAAATGTTTAGATGAATTGTCAATTTCTCCTGAAGAATAGTCACATTCTAAGAATTGATATTCTCAAAAAACTTAAAATTTTGCACAAGAATGTTAAGGTAAAATTTCACATTATAAGAAAACAAAAATAAATATATAAAAGGGTAAAACGACTTTTCATAATATTATTGACATTTTGATATGATGGAGAGCCACAGTTCAATTTCTCCTCTACAATTTTAGTTTTCTTTTTAGGGGTTTTAAGTAAGACACCTATCAAATTGTATAAATCTCTTTTGACAGTTAAAAAATATTAAAATTCAAAAATTTGAACCAAAAGAAAAAATCAAAATCTTTAGAAAAGTACAAGTATTTTAGCACAAATACGACCGGAAAAAATTCCCAGAATAACACCATTTTTTACATGTTTATTTTAATAGTATAATCCCAATCCATAATTATTTATGTTAAGTGTGAACGGTGTTAGATCATACATACTATTATTAATTAGTGGAGTTCAATATTATAAAACAACGTGTTAGCAAGGTTTTAGGTTTATACTGTTATCACGTTGAACAACATTTTCACTAAAGAAATTCATATTCTTGGAATAATTATTGTTGCTTCTCCATATATTGGATAACATTTCTTATCAATAAATTATCACTTCTGATAAATTATTGACTACTTCTTTAGTTTAAACACGTTTATTCATTGAAATTGTCAGATTCCGTACCCTTTCATATATACTATTCTTAATCAACGCATAATTAATTTATGACTTTAATCTTATAAGAAGTCGTGTGAATAAAATATATGTGAACTCTTTCTTTTTAAGAAACGTAGACAATAAGAAAGCGGTCCAAAAAATGGAAAACGAAGTGACGCCGGATTTGATTATGAAAGTTGAAACTAGTTCAAGAATATGATGATTAATGGATGAGATCAAAATGGTTGCACAAATTAAAGTCAAAAGTTTGAAAATAGTAATGCATTCAAATCAACATTATTTGTCAAGTTTGGTAAACTACGTCGTTTAGCTGACTCTATATACAATCATTTCTACTTATCCTTTTCAATTTTAATAGATAATAATGGGGAAAATTCAATAACGGTCACTAACCTTTGAGCGAAATTTCAATTGGATCATTGAATTTTAATTTATCTCAATTAGGTCACTAATCTTCAATTTAGTTTCATGTCACCTATTGTCCTCCAAACTGACCAAAAATGTTTAGTTGACAATCATATCACAATTCATTTTTTAACATAATCCCTGTTACACAATCTAGAAATAGAAATGATAAAACAAGTCATGACGATATCTCTAAATTGAAAAATTAAAATGTTTGTCATTATGTCTCAACACTTTTATTGTTGGTATATTTTAAGAGTTTTGCATGGTGCACATTAAGTTTGATACAATAGATGATATTGTGTGAGTCGACAGCTTTTTGTACATTGATTTTAACAAGATTTTTTTAAACAATGACCAAATTTTCTACATATAAGTGGAATGTCATCAAAGATATCAAGGAGGAATGTACAAAATAGATTAATCCATATTTTAATGCATAAATTATATTTCGACTAATTTTATATTCATTTGTAGACTAAATGCATGCAAAACACTTATTTGAAAAGAGCAAAATGCAAAAATCGAAAATGTAGAAAGAATTGTAAATCGAGACAGGAGTTCAACTCATTATTCTTAAAATAAATTTGCATGGTTGAACGACAATCGTCTGTTAAGATATAACGATCTCTTCTCGTGTTAGCAACACTTCAAATCGGATGAAACGATGCACCGGTCATGTATCTCGTATGCTTTCCATGAAGAAAGGATCGATGCAAAATATATTTCTAAGAATGCAGGGAATAATAATAGTAAAAGTAAGATGAAAGGACAGAGTCTACTTATAAATCACAATTAAAGTTGTGTTTGAAGGATTAGTACACCTGAAAAGATAGACGTGTATGTTCTGGACAGTCCCAATCAAGTTCAGTTCATGACCTACGAGCCTGCACGCGGGCGACGACAAGCGTGGGCTTTGAATCCAACCAACTAAAATCTAAGGCCTCCTTCGTTTCAAAGATTTGTGGTACTCTTTGGAGTCCAAATCGAAGACTCAAACATAATTTATAAGAATAGGTAACATATCCTTCAATCTTTCAATGTGCGACAAAGTTTTCTACTTTCCCTCCAATATCCAAATCAATAATATCTAATTTTCAAGTTGTCAACTTTTGATTCTAAGTTCCCCTCATCCATAAAATGATTTTTACAAAAAAAAAATATATATATATATATATATATATATATATATAGACACACACATTATGACTATCTACTTGTTGAGGAGAGCACGTTCGACTATAAACTCGCAATAATCAATTGGGGAACCCACTCAAATATTTGGTCAAAATTTGATCAAACCAATTTAGTTAACTTCATTTCAGACATTTTATGATATAGTGTAGTGGTAAATTGGTATGACTCTCCGATTACATGGAAAATCTATAAGATATAACGTTTAATTAAACAAATTTCATCAATTTGTGAGATGTCAAGTGATAGGAAGGCTTGCCCTTGAACAAACAATTAATACCTACTTCTAAAGAAGATGTTGACTTTCTATCGCCTGAAGGTCATATAGCTAGAATCCGAATGTGAAATGCATCTTTCTTGCACGTCATTTTAGTTCCCTTACTCATTATTCGTGACCTTTGGCCATATTGACATTGGGTCAAATCTGTATGGGGAAATTTAAAATTAAATCAAAGTTGAGCATCACAATTGACAGTTTCGTACAAGTTCAGTGACGGCAGAGGAAATTTACCCATAGATAATTCTTATCCAGTGTGCTATGAGAAATTTCCACGTTCGCCGTCTGTTTTTATTCGTTTATCCCATAAATATCATTTTCCATATCTCAATTACAAAAAAACCTCCTCTCTGCGCCATCTTTGTCATAAATACTTATAAGTTGCTTAATCAAGTATTTGTTCCTCAGAAGAATCCAGCAAACTCAGATCATGAAATCTAAAGTTAGCCACCAAAACAGTTTTATGAGAGTCATTACAATTCCCTATCGGGCTCTATGCAAAGCCCGGGATTTCTACGTGAGAAGCATTACAGATTGCTCAGATGTGGCCAATCATCGTCCCACGAACATGCGTGGCCTGCCAAAGAGCTACAGCGCCAGGTCATCCTTGTCGTCGGAAAGCGAGGATTTCAGGGAGCTCGTTCGGGCTTCATCAACCCGGAGAACTGACCTGGATTTGGATTTGTACCTGCAACAACAGAAGAAAATCGGGGCGGTTTCAAGGGCCGAGATGCCGAGGAGTAGCAGCGTGGCCATGGGGAGTATCGATGAAGATCGTCCGTGTTGTTACTTTGGAGATACGAACGTGAATTCGAAGAGGGAATTGAAGTATCCGAGAAGCAGAAGCCACGCTGTGGCAACATCATCAGCCAGCCTTTTGATTTAAATTTTTTTTTATAGGTATTGAATTATTTATTTTTTTATTGTTACTTGGAAAATGGAGTTTGGACCTTTGGTTGGTTGATTTCATATGCAAATTGTATTTACAAATGTGTTTTGGGATGGATTGATAGAATGAAAAAATAATGAGAGTAAAAGAAGCCTCCTTAACTTTCAGAATAATATTAATAAATGAATTTATTTTTAAGAAAAAGAATGGTGTAAATGTTTGACACTCGTTTTGTAGAAGAATTTAATTTGGAATAATGATTGATGGAAGAGTGTGTGGTTAAAAAGTAATAATATTTTTTGAATTTATGTATAATATTATTTTATTAATAGAATGTGTAGTTGAAATGAAGAAAAAAAAAATAAAAAGGAAAATAAATGTCAAACAAGGGCGCAACAAAAGAGTGGCAGTGGAATTGCTCTTTATTTCTTTCATTTTCGTAATCCACGACATTCTTTATCCTTAAAATTAAAGAAAATAGTGGATTTGACTCTTCAAATATAAAAACTCCCTCTCAGTATATTACTTCAGCTTTTGTTTGGGCTCCATAACGTATTTTTCTCTCGCCTCTTTTAATCATACATTTTTCAATATACGGGCTTAACAGGAAAAACACAATTTTCTATGCACTGATTTAGAGGAAAGCAAGCGAAGAAAATGAATAAAAATGTTTGGTCATAGGTATTAACAGAATAAAGTGTATTATTATTGGACTATTCGCTCTTTGTTCTTTTTATAAAAATTCAAGATACTCTATATATTTTAAAAGGTGCTCTTTAGGGATAAAAGGCATTTGTTCGAGATGCTCTTAGAGGCTTCATTTATAAACTTGATAAAGTCGGGGATAAATTAAGAAAGTTAGAAAAAATAAGATTATACTCACTCGGCGGCCCGCTAGCAGCTTGGTGGCTAACGCCAACGCATGCCAGCACATGTTAATTTCAGTAGCTAGCCTAGCCAATATGCTAAGTCACCACCTCGCAAGCATTATAACCAGTGCTACTCTGCATCTTAAGAATTAACACTAAGCTATTGCCCTACAACTCGAGATTGTGCAAGCATAATGATTATTTATTTGTCGAATATTGATCTTCATTTTAAGAGAACACGTTGAAAGTAGTTGAGGTGATAACAAAAGTAAGCAAGAGCAAGAGGTCTTCAAATCGCTTTTGTGTAAAAATGATTTTCGATAGTCTTTCATTGATCACCTTGTATAACTATTGATCATGACTTTCGTTATAGGAGATCATCTTTGGATAAATACGAAAAATAAATAGATGCGAAAATGATCCCTACTTCCTTCACTATAAATAAAGGCTGAAACCTTTAGAATTCCATATTGAAAAAGTCCTTAAACTCACAGTCATTTTGAAGCTCTCGATGTCAGAAACACGCTAAAACTTAACCCAAGTCCACTGAATATTTTCAACATTTCAGATTTTGATTTAAAAAACTTATAAAGTGTCAACTCTCTATTTATCCAAAAACTTAAGTTTCTTAGAGAATTAATTGGAAAACATAATCATTATGGCATAATTCTTCACTAACTCATTAAAAGATGTAAATTTCCCATCCAAGAAACTTTACATGTTCAAAGCTTCAATGCCCAATTCCTCGAAGTCCAAATATGCAGAGCAGTCCAATTGAATCTCTACATAGTATATCCATTTCCATGTTTCTTTTTGCAATATTAAGGTAATTAAATTATTTTTGGTACGAGTTATTGTTTAACGCAAGAATCAAGGTAATTAAGGTTCCGAAGTCATCCATACAAATACAAATGAATAAATGTCATGGAAGATGAAATGTTTTTTTTTTTTCGATTTTTAATTTATTGTTTCAACTACAATCGAATAATGAAGTGATTTATATTTGTGATAACAACACACATTAAATAAGGGTATATTAAGAAATTAATACATTAACTACACTCAAATAAAAAAACAAAACTATAATTTGGAACAGACGAAAAAGGAAAGTAAGATTGTCTTTATGAGACGGAGGGAGTAACTGCGAATGAAGGATCTGTGGCGATATTGCAATTAAGCAATTTTTATTAACGTGAAGATGAAATTAAGTTCCTGTTTTACAATCATTATTTTCAAACTCTTTTTTTTAAATGTTCATTTTCACATAGCCGATCTCCTGCTCACAGTAGACAGGATACAATTGTTCACCGCTGACATGGTGGTGTCACATCAACTGTCTTCATTTTTTTTGACTTTTCAAAAGAAAAAAGTTTAACCTACTGATGTGGCGTTGTGGACATTATAATTCTTATCCACTTTAGATAGGAGATCATTTTTATTCATTTTCAACCATACACACAATAAAATATTATGTACATAAATTTTAAATTTTTTTCCCTATTTTTTTTATCACACATTCTTCTAAAAATCATTATTCAAAACATGAGTTTTCCATTTAATGACTGTCAAACTAAGGAAATAAGTGGAAATGACCGGCCATTTTTCCACTTTGGCCGGTTGACCCGACCATTTTTCCACTTTGGCCTTTGGCCACTTTAAAAAAAACACAAATTGTGAATTTAAGTGCAAAAGCCAAAAATACCCTCATTTACACGAGCACAATGGAGAAAAAGAAAAAAAAATTCAGTCGGGATCAAGTCAACCACAACACTGCTCCTAGTTGGCAACCCAATCACTAACAACTAGTCACCGACGAAGTGATCCTTAAAAAGATTAGTTTTTTGTTGTGATTATAATTATGATTTTTCTTGAATGATAAAGTTTAAATTTAACATTTATTTAGTTTTTTTGTTTATTATTTAGATAGATAGTCGAGTGTTGAATAAATTTATGAGTTCTTTTAGGACTGAGAAGGTGTTTTTCTCGTTGGAAAACAGTCGGACCCGACTGTTAAGCAGTCATGGGCCAACTATTAAACAATCGGCCCAGAGTATTAAACAGTCATGTTTCGGCCCATTACTATTTTGGGCCGACGGTTTAGGCACATAACCTTTTATTAATTGTTTCCACTTTTAATAATTAATTTTTTAAATTTGAAATTCTAATTTTTGAAAAAAATTAATTTTTTTCAATTTAAATTAATTAATATTTATATTTTTTATTTAATTTTTTTCTTATTATATATTATAATTATATAAAATAATTTTAAATTGAAAATTACTAAATTAAATATACCCCTAAACCAAATTACCAAATTCCTTTTTTTTTTTCCTTTTATTAAATTTAAGAATTAAAATTTCTTTTTAATTAAATATTCGTTTAAAACAAATCTTTAATTATTTTCAATTTTAAGTAAATAATATTTATAATATTTATTTTATTTTTATAATTTATTTTTGTTTAATTATTTATTTTTAAATTTATATATTATAATTTCTTTTTTTTTTCAATTAAAAATGTTTTTTTTACATTCTTTCTTTGGTTTATATTTTTTTGTTTTCTTTAATTTATTTTTTTATTTTTGTTCGTAATTATTTTTTTCGTGGTTCTCCTTTAATTTATTAAGTCATTTATTTTTTATTAGCATCGATGTAAAATTAATATGTTTCTTTTGCATATTAATTACAATTCGATTCGCTTGATTTTTCTGAGATTATGCTTTATTTTATTATTTCTGAGGTGAAGAGGAGGACGTTCGTCAACGGGACGTACTCCAATCTTTTCCAGGAGATGGACCACGTCAAATGTGATTGTGAAGGACAAACTAGTAATCGTGCAGGATATGATGACGACGAGACAGTCAAGATCGTAAGTATTTATAATTTCTTAACTTGGAAACTTAGTTTTTAGTTACACGGTACCGAACTAACACATTATTATTCAATTGGAATGGGCGATTGCGGTATGTTTGCAATAAAATATATTGAATTTTTGAGTATAGGATATAATGTTAATTGAATCAACCAATCATGTATGCAAAATTGGAGGAATAAATTAGCGTACGATTTGTATGAATTCGAATGTGATCCATAAATATTGTATATTTAATTGTTCATTTATTTATGAAATAATTGTAAATATTGTAAAATTCATGTAAACATTGTATATTTAATTGTTTATTCATTTATCAAATAATTATAAATATTGTAAAACTCATGTAAACATTGTATATTTAATTGTTTATTCATTTATCTGATACTTATAAATATTGTAAACTCATGTAAATATTGTATATTTAATTATTTATTCCTTTATCAAATATTTGAGCTCTAGGTCCCTCAACTATGATATTGTACAATTTGGTCATTCATTTCACAGCGATACCATTACATCGATCTAATTGTCATTTAGAAAAATTTGACTTGTACAAAATTGATGAGTATGCCCTATTGCTCCACACCTGCCGCACCTATGTCAAGGAAACTTTCCTGTAGATGGTATTCTAGACGTACGTGTACGTCCAGGACCACACGGTTCAACTTGCGGTGGAAACGAACTATTAAGTAGGAGAATATGGTTGAGAATTTCTCACTCGACTTCATTAGGTAGAGGAAATATAGTCTCAGCATACATTGCTCTCCAATAATTAGCCGTGTAATAAGGAGAGTATAATGTTCTCACTGTAAAGCCATTATAGATAGCCACCGCAACAGCATGCTCACATGGAAAACTCTCCAACTGAAATCGACGATAAGTACATGTGTTATCAGTTAAGTCTACCATGTATACCATATTATGTGCATATTTCACGGAGAAGCACAACTCATCCAGTGGTTCGACATTCAACTTTATTGCAAGCTCTGCAGCCTTAAAGAGTTTATCCTCTTGAGTCGGGACTAGTACGTTTGTGCAACTTTGTGATTTCGCACGTCGATCGTGAAACCACTGCTGCAACTTATTACGAATGTTCTCAATCTTTGCGAGGATTGGTAACTTTCGATCATTCTTGAATAATGCATTGAGAGATTCTGCATTGTTTGACGTCATCATGTTGTATCGACGTCCTGAAAAATGTGATCGTGCCTAGTGTTCAATCCTCATTTTTCTCAGATACTCCTATGTCGGTAATGATTTACTTCCTATTTCCACCATGAACTTATTACACTCTTCAACACTATAAGCTTCGGCTGCTCTCCTGAATAATGAAATGATGCCTTTGCCCTGATACTAGTCTTCAGGTTGCCTTATATATGGTACATACAATATCCATGATGTGCCTCAAGAAATACTTTGGCGATACCATTTATTATAGACGGTCCCCGATCAGTTACAAAGGCAAGGTCCTAGGCTTCTCTGATTACTTCTCTCAACTTTGTGAAGAACCAAATCATTGACAAACCATTCTCGTTATTGACTATGCTTAATGCAAGATGGTAAATTTTGATGTTGACATCTTGAAATGTATCAATAATTAACTTCCATTCGTATCTAGCTTTCAGAGTTGTACCATCGACTAGAATTAGGGGTCGCATCGCATTTCAAAATCTCCGATTGCATTGTCCAAGAGCCATGAAGAAAAACTTAAAGCAATTTTCGCCCTCTATCTCAATAAAAAAATGTCGAGCCAGGATTAGTTGTTCCCATGTTATGGCAATACCTGGCCAATTTAGCATAGTTCTCCTCGGTTGAGCCCATTAAATTCTCCAAAGCACATTCTTTGGCCTTCCAAGCCTTCTGGTAGCTCATGACCACTTCATACTCTCATTAGACGCCGTTAATGATGTTCAAAGGTCTGTGGATCGTCTATGTGTTCTAGTACTTGTGCATTATCTGTCAACCAATAAACCATACTCGAGCTTGCCTATGATCATTTCGACGAATTCTCACTTTACAAGTATGTTCCTGATTATACCTGCGAACTATAAAGAACTCATTCGTGTCCATTTTTATCGCTCGCAAACGCCAATGACAACCGTCGTCGACGCAGACAATCGTCAACACTGACTTGTTTGATTTCTTAACTTTGAGCTCAAGGTTGTATTTCAATACAATTCGATGCACAGCTTTCTACAAATCTTTCTTTGTTTCAAAAAGTTTCTCGACATACAAATCATCATCATCGGGAACCACAAGCGAAGAATTAGATGATGATCCACTCGTTCTAGCCCCTGCACTCCCATCCCACTTATGTCTTTGACGGGGTAAAGAAATTAAATCCCCATTTGTCAATTCGTTGTCATTCTCGTTGTCGTGAACTACAGATGAAATTCTATTTTTACTAGTGAGATCATGATGAGGAACAACTGGCTTGGGAATAACCACATCATCCTCATGAGCTATCTCCACCGTGTCCCAAAAATCATTGACATTGTGATCCCCTCCAACCAAATCTTCGTGCCCACATTCGGTGACATCATTCCTCACTAAAGTCACCCAAAAAGGAGTCATGTACATTTTGTTCAATTCAAATAGATAATTTACTTCTTCATCACAAGTAACCTTCATAGGTGGAATCGGAATAGATGAATCATCCTTGAATTGAAATCTCAGTTCCATATTGTACTGAGAGGTTTCGACATTCAGCTTGTTTTGTAAATCATGGTACATTCCCACATATGTTGTACTCTCCATTATGAAAATTGGAATACAACTACATTCATCACTTCTAAATCTTCATACTCATTGATCTTTCTCATTCAATTCGAAGTCACCAAAGAAACAAACTGGCATTACAACCATATCTGCAAGACGAAACAGAATTTTTTAAAGAAAATACATAGTCGAAATTTTGGCTCGACTAGGGCAACAGAAATTTTAAAAAAAAGGTAGAAACAGTCGGTTGTTCTGGCTATTAAACGTATAAAATTTTTGGCTATTTTTATAGATTAAAATGTATAAAAATTTAACGAAAACGAAATAAAACATATGTAAATATACTTACCGATTCGAAGTGATTGATGTTAAAAAAATATTTCCTTATTTAGCGTTCGATAAATTTCAGAGATTTTGAGATTGAAGCAGATGAAAGTTGAGATAGTTTTTATCTGTATTGGAATGGACATATAAGAAAAGTTAAATGATTTTGAAATTTTAAGTAGGAAGTGTTTGATTTTCAATTGTTAACTAAAAGGATAATATTTTATTTTAAACAAAACAATATTTTGTAAATATGTAACTTGTTTAAGGACATTTTTGTCTTTTAACTTCTAAAAGGCCAATGTGAAAATATAGCTTAGTTAAAGTCAAAGTGGAAATTAGGCTTGTTGACCTGGCCATTTTTAAAAGTAACCCTGAGTCACAATACCCAAAAATATATAGGAATAAGATTAGGGTTATTAAATGGGTTGGGTTCTAATGTTGGGTTCTCATTACTTCATTGATTCTTGGGTTACCAATGCAATTCTCGGCCCTTTTTAAATATTATACTGAATCGTTGACTTAGAGCCTTGATTTAACCCGTCCCGACCAAGATATCATTGTCCCGAGGTTTATTTGATATCAATAATACCCAACGGATCTCCACCTTGATGCCAAATGTACCTGCAAAGAAAATAAAAAGTGAATTAGTGGTTGTACAATGTGATTTCAAGATAAATTGAACATTACGTATCTTTACCATTGTCACTTAAGGTAGTCTGTTCATTAAGTAGACCTCTAAACCATAAAGCTTATTTAATAGCTTTAGAGACCGCTATATACTCAAATTCAGTAGTAGATAAAGCAACAATATGTTGTAGTTAGGACTTCCGACTCACACAAGAGCCACATAATGTTAACACATAAGATAAAGTAGACTTTATATTGTCCCTATCATTACTATAGTCAGCATCCATGAAACCTTTAAGTTTCACACCTTCACCTTCGGACTTATGAATTAAACCTTAATTAAAAGTACTCTTCAAGTACCTATGACTAGACATGTACCTACTTAACACACTCACAATATAAGCGAAGTTAGATCTGGTGCAAACCATGAGATACCTAAAATTATTAAATACGTGATACCAACACTAGCTAGATTGAGACGTAACACTAATGTTAATCCAAATACCAACAAAAACATCAACATCACAAAAAATAAAAAACTCAAACAGTTAGGTAGATATGGTATGGAATGTAATGCAATCAATAAATCTCCCCCTATCAATCTACTTCACCTCAAAAATTTAAATTCTACCATTCAAAACTTTTACTACATCACTCTCGCATTAAGCGACTGAAATGACCCATGTAGCGAGCTTTAAGCCGATTAACCCAAGTCAGTTGACCATTGACACTAAGTTATGAGAAACCCCATAGGGTTAAATGCTCGAGTCAAATAGGCTCCGAAAAAGAACATAAGATATTTAACTTTTTATTATTGGGGATAAATTTGAGTTTAGGTATAATATATAAGGTCAATTTATGTTCAAAGTCACCTTACAAACATGTGATAGCCATTCCAAATTTCACACATGCGGTTGAGTCTCACTAACAATATCATAGTGTGTGCAGTGCAAATGGTATATGAAAAAACCTATACTAAGTACTCTATAATAACCTAACCCAGTAATGGAAACTATGTTATAGCTCATTGATTAAACTTATGCTCGATCACATCAAACAAATTCAAGTATATTATATATTATGCTATAAAAAAAAATTTCGTATTTTTTACTTTTCAAATTTCCATTTTTTTATTTTTATTTTAAATCATGAATGAGTTTTCTACCTAAAAAACAAATAAACAAATATGATGTATGCATAAATCAATGCCACACAATGATAAAGCACGAGTATGCACCAAAAATACCTAACCAGTTAAGTATGGAAATGCTCTTACCTTTAAGAGCACCATTATCTATTTAAAATTTTTTAGATCACTTTTCTTCACCCAAAATTGTCTAGTGATAGGAATATTTACAGTCATATGTGTCATTATCTTGGTCAATTGACTTACCTGATTGGTAAGAAAGTCAATCAGGCCAACAAACTCCTAATCCTTATTTCTATTTAAGTTCCAGTTTCTATTTCTGTTCAGGAAATAACGACACTTAGGCCTTATGTGTCCTAACTCACCACAATAAAAACATGTAGGGATAAAACTAGGACCAAAGTTATGAGATTGCTGATATCTATTCCTAGGTTGGCGGGTCCTACGCTATCTAGTAGGTATCTGTCCTACATATCCCTTATTCATAGGTTCAGAGTTAGGTACATGTTTAAGCTAGTCAGTACTAAGGACAAATGTGGTCTTGGACGTACTACCTTTAAGAGCACCATTATCTATTTTAAAAATTTTTAGATCACTTTTCTTCACCCAAAATTGTCTAGTGATAGGAATATTCACAGTCATATGTGTCATTATCTTGGTCAATTGACTTACTTGATTGGTAAGAAAGTCAATCAGGCCAACAAACTCCTAATCCTTATTTCTATTTAAGTTCCAGTTTCTATTTCTGTTCAGGAAATAACGACACTTAGACCTTATGTGTCCTAACTCACCACAATAAAAACATGTAGGGATAAAACTAGGATCAAAGTTATGAGATTGCTGATATCTATTCCTAGGTTGGCGGGTCCTACGCTATCTAGTAGGTATCTGTCCTACATATCCCTTATTCATAGGTTCAGAGTTAGGCACATGTTTAAGCTAGTCAGTACTAGGGACAAATGTGGTCTTGGACGTACTAGCAACATTATGATAATTTTTATTATATCCTAGGCCTCCCTTATTACCACCAGGTTTGCCCATTCCTAGAATGTTATCTAACTTTATAGAACCACTAGAAAAGGCAAGAAGTTTAGACTTGGAATGCTCTAGATTGCTCAGAAGATTTTTAACATGAATTTCTAAGGTTTCCTTTTCATCTGTCGGCTCATTATCTCTTCTAGAGGTTTTCTCAAGCTCACTAGTGATATTCCTATTGAGTGTGTAAACATTCATTCATGGATTTCAACTCACTCAGGGTTGAGGTAGATTCTTGAAAGGACGCTACAAGTTTCTCATTTTTCGACTCAAGTTCCGTAACTCTCGTACTTAAAGTTTTATTTATTTTTATTAGAATCTTAATGCTCTCCTCATAGATTATCATAAGCCTCATGAATATCTTTCTTACTATTAGAATCTTTCTCATTATCAGAATCTTCTCCTGAATTCTCACCACTACTTACGTTCTCAGCCTTTTCACTCCGCTTATCGGATTCATTCCTAATTCTATCAGTAAAGAAAATATATTTTCCACTTTCCTCACGAGTGAATTTCTCACTTTGATTGTCCGAGTTAGACTCGTCATTAATGAGAGTAGCATTATATTCTTATCTGGATTTTTCCTACTGCTAGGNTGTCCGAGTTAGACTCGTCATTAATTAGAGTAGCATTATATTCTTATCTGGATTTTTCCTACTGCTAGGACACTCACTCCTAACGTGGATAAAACCTCGACAGTTATGACATCTCACAGATTGAGATCGCCTTTTAGACTCACTGGAATCACATCGCTGTCTCTCTGTAGGTTTCTTTTTGTTCCTAAGCATTTTTTGAATTTTTTAACGAAGTATGCTAACTCTTCTTCGTTAGTTTAATCTGAATGGGCAGAGTCAGAATCTTCATCTCTATTGGTGTTCAAGAAAATTGACTTCTCAATCTTAGGTTTACCTAATGTAAGTTCATGTCCGAGTTAGACTCGTCATTAATGAGAGTAGCATTATATTCTTATCTGGATTTTTCCTACTGCTAGGACACTCACTCCTAACGTGGATAAAACCTCGACAGTTATGGCATCTCACAGATTGAGATCGCCTTTTAGACTCACTGGAATCACATCGCTGTCTCTCTGTAGGTTTCTTTTTGTTCCTAAGCATTTTTTGAATTTTTTTAACAAAGTATGCTAACTCTTCTTCGTTAGTTTAATCTGAATGGGCAGAGTCAGAATCTTCATCTCTAATGGTGTTCAAGGAAATTGACTTCTCAATCTTAGGTTTACCTAATGTAAGTTCACTAACGCCTCTTCATTAGGAGAATTTGAATGGGTAGAGTCAGAATCTTCATATCTAATAGTGTTCAAGGCAATTGACTTCTCAGTCTTAGGTTTACCTAATGTAAGTTCATACGTTTAGAGAGATCCAACCAACTTTTCAATCTTAATGGAATCTAAGTCCTTACTCTCTTCTATTGCCGCGACTTTAAGTCTTAACCTTTTTGGTAGGGATCTAAGAATTTTCCGACTATCTTAGGCTCCGGGATTTTCTCACCTAGGTTGAAACTATAATTTACTATGTTATTTAAGTTCGCATAGAATTCATCAAAGGTATCATTTTCTTTCATTCTAATCTCGTCAAACCTAGTGGTCAGCATCTGCAACTTAGAGTTCTTAAACAAGGCAACTTAGAGTTCTGCATTAATAAGGAAAACAATAATAAACACCGATATGATGATAGAAAAACCCTAACTGGCTAAAAACTTAGGACCAAGTCAGTTACCTCCACTATAGACAATACATATTTACAGTAAGATGCTACATATCCAACTCCAATAGGCTTCCCGATCTAATTATTGAAACCTCCAAGATAAGCTCAATCCACTTCGAGAGCTATAAAACGTTAACAGACTTCCAAGTGGAATTCCAAGAACGCCCATTTCTTATGCTTTTTCTGTGCTTGTAGTCCAACCTCTCTCAACCTTCAGCAGCCTCTGAAGTTCAATTGAGAAAATACCTTCCTATTACCAATAGGAAATAGGTGGGGTTTCGGATTCAATGGGTTTGATGTTTTTCCCAAATATGTGGTTGTATGATCTCAAGAAGAAAGATGAAATCAATGTATGAATAGGCTCTTGAATTTTTAATGAATAATATGAATGTATTTAGAGAATAAGCACAAAACAACAACCACCACCCAATTCGTGGATAGGCTTGGGTATTAATAAAAAAGGGTAATTACGTTGAACAGGTAAAAAAAATACTTCAAAACAGCAAATTAGGGTTTTTCGTATTGACCCATCGCTCGAGCAAGAAGTTGGTGATAGGTGAGTGATGCACTGTCGCTCGAGTGAGAGCTTGATGACACGCGGACGATAGACAATCTGCTTTTGTCGCTCGAGTGCCAACTGGGCGAGAGGTTAGCGAAAATGCGGCACCGTGTTTTTCCTTTTTCATGATCGAATCTTAAACCTCATAACCCAATTTATACAAATTACACTGTAAGTTCTTGACTTTTACAATACGTTACAAATTAATCATTTTATCCACAGAATCGCCAACATTAAAAATCTAACGATCTCCATATCAAAGATCCGCCTAACATGTCCTATGTCTTTCATATCAAATTATTTGCTTAGTTCCATTTTAATCATATTTAACACCTTCATGTTAGGTCTAATTAATAACATGTCGTCCACATAAAGCAACAAATAGACATATTCTTTGTCAGTGCTGTGGTGTAGGTAATACAAGCAATGTTCAAACTCACTTATCTTGAAACCAATGGAAAGCACATAAAAATCAAATTTCTTATACCACTGACGTGGCGACTGTTTTAGCCCATAAAGAGTTTCTTTTATAAAACACACACTATCAAGTTTAGATTTATTTTCAAAATCTTTGGGCAGAATCATAAAAAATTTTTATTCAAGATTATCGATAAGTGTATAAAATACACTTATTTGGGATTTAAAATAATGATATTTGATAGTTCTTCAGATAAAATATATCCTAAGTTATTGTATTTTATGTTATATAGGTAAAACTCAATGGTTGAATGAAAAATCGAAAGAAAAAAGCGAAAACTCGTGAAAAAGGGCAAAATTCAAAGTTTGAGGACCAAATTGTAATTATTCAATAGTTAATTCGGACACAAGAAGATACTTTGAAGATTGATAGGAGACAATTGGATGGAATTAGAACTCAAAAATGAATGAAATATGTTCATAATCAATTTTCAATATTGAGACCCGTTTTTGGGTTAGTGAATGTCCGAATTGGAAAACTTATATTTATGAAAAAGTTGTAGAACTTTGAGCTAGTTTTTTAACGTACTTTGAATTGCCTCAATCGGATATTGGGAAAAAAATTTGTGGCCAAAATACTAAGTAGTGTGCAGAGAAAAAATTTGTGCACAAATGGAACTTTTCTTATTCGATTGGAACTCTTTTGGAAATCAATTTTGACGTGATTTCAATCAATTTTCAACTCTTACAAATACCTAACAGTAGAATACATATGAGGGACTTCTAATATACTCTAATATTCATTAATTATTATCATCAAATGAGGAAAATTCATAATTTTGTGAGAGAAATGAACGAGAATTGCGAGAATTCAATCAATTAAAGATTCAGACATGATTTTTGGGCAAAGAATATAAGGCACAAGTGGAGATATATCAAGAAATCATTGAAGAGATTCAAGATTTATCTTCATCTTCAAAATTTATCAAAAATCCGGATTATATCTTTTCACTTAAATATGATTCTTGTAATTTCGATATGATAGGCTAATTTTATACATTGTTAGGATAAGATGAACCATTCTTATGATATTTTTAGTTTTTAATTAATTATTTTGACTTTAATTTGATTTGATTTGTGGATGTTTATTATCGTTTTTATCGTTCTTTTCAATTGCTTGATCACCAATTGAATTGTTAGTGAATTTTATTGTTATCGAGAGAGACAATAGGATTTAAGCACAATATAATAAATATTAAAAGGTTCGATAGAGGATAGAGATATACATCTATGCTTTATATGATTTA